>JAOXJJ010000069.1:6768928-6791143 GCA_025769935.1 Phoenix roebelenii
ACAAGAAAGAAAAAGAAGATTAAAATCATTTATAAAAGAAGAGTTGTTCATATTTTTTATTCATTATATAGTTTAAACATTCTAGCTATATTTCCAATACAAATTTTATCAACTTTGTGTAGACAAAGAACAAACCAGACAAGGTCTGGTCAGATTGTGGAGTATTATTATCTTTTGGTTACCAGAAGTATCATAGAAATTCCGCCAACAAAAGGAGAAATTGGTACTTACTTGTCCAATATTGTATGTGAAAGCATTCAAGAGAGCTGCAGCAAGATCCTCTGATTTGTAGTCTGAAAGCTTGTTTGAACTTACCTTTCCAAAGCTGGAAGCAGTTGTAGATGCTGGAAGACCATGCTATGATGATTAAAACAAATAAGATGTAATTACTAAACCTATAACACAGAAGGAAACACAATTTAAATTAGATTTACCATAAAGTTGTACAACATCGATCACTCAACTAGATTTCAGCTTCAGAAAAACAAAGCAAGAATCTAGTCTTAATTGTCACCCCAACTTTCTTTGTGCTTGACTCTAAGATCTAAATGTCTGCCAGTAATTGTTCATGTTATTGTTATCGTTATTCTTTTTCTTCCCCTTAATCAAGATCTACCTTTATTCTCCCCTCTCCCTACATGCCCTAGGCTCTTTGTTCCATCCCTTCTCTTCTTTGGCTCTCCCAAGCAGCCAACGACGCAATAATGACAGACAAACAGCGGCGACAGACAAGGCAGCAGTGGTGGACAATAATCTATCCTCACCACTCTCAGGTACATCCTCTCTGGCCCCCTTCTCATTATATCTATCCATCTCTATCCCCTTGCCCATTCCCACCCTCCTCCACTCTCACTGTTTCCGTTAACCACCTTGATAGGTGGCAAGCACATTCTCATGCTCCCTCCTTCGCTCATTCCCCCCTCTTCTTGAGGCAGATGAGAGAGTGTGTGAGCCCTTGCCAATCCCTCCCCTCCCTCCCTAGGCCCTTCCGATCTCCTTCCTACACTCTCTCCATCTCTCTCTACCCCCTCCCTCTCTATCCCTCGATCTCTCTAAAGGACCTCTGAATATGGAGGATTGGGGCCGTTTTGGGCTTTGGATCGTGCTTCATTTTGGGCTCAGGTTGGGTTTGGGCTAGAACTTGCGAAGACCTTTTTGGCTCAAGCCCGGCCTAAAGCCCAAAAAATATAGCCCGGCCTAAAGCCCAAAAATATTTTTTGGGCTGGTTTCAAGTCAAAAAGGAAACTTGACCAGACCGAGCTCATTACTAGGCCTAAATAAAGAGATACTATATAATATTTCAAAGAAGGTGACTGCAAAGTAAACAATAAATAATATTTTGTGCAACTCGTAAACCAAATTCTAGTAATCAAATATTTTACCTACCAAAGAAAACCATTAATTAGTATCTACTGATGTTAAAAGATGCCACACATATAAGCATATGTAAGCTGAACATTGCTAGAGATTATAAACAAAAAAGAAAATATACCTTTGGATAACCTAGTTCCCCATATATATCCCCCACAGTCAAGTCCACAGATAGATTATTTCCTTGCTGGCTCAACTGTAGGAACTCTTCATAACTACAACAAGAAGAAATCAAATATTTCATGATGAAAAATTTAAGCTAATAAGGGGAAAAACTTGGTAGAAAATCAATACCTTGTACACCCTGTTAACAGCCTTGCAAGACCAAGAATAGTACCACCACCTAGATGTGTCCCAATGATACGCTCAAACTTCCCCTTGCCAATCACCTGCTTTATATTCCATATAACGAATTGCTACAATATAATGAAAAATCTAATTATCAAAGAAACTAGAACAATCAACTGTAGTAGTAATAATAGGAGTTACCTCAACCATACTAACACCTGAGCCAATATTGACAAGAAGATATGGAAATATGTTGCTTTCGCTATGTTCAGTTATCAACATTCCATCAGGAATTTTAGAACTTTCATGGCAATTTTCCTGCACCAACAATGTTAAAATATAAGAAACTCAGAATTTACCAAGGACCATCTGCTAGGATGGGCACTAAAAAATTGCAAACGCCTATCTTGCTGTCAAAACAAAGGCAATTTTTGTAATTCGCGAACTGTTTTGTCTCATAAGATGAACATCATTCCTTCTAAGTTCTAATATTACCAAGATGTATGGTGCAGACCAATTGTCGACTTCGTAATCTGTCACTACTCACCATGACCATTATTATTTAATAGTACAATATATTAGAACTTGCAACAGCAGTTTAGGGGTTACACCTTTACCCAAACAGAGCATCAAGATATTCAAATGAAGTTGGGATAGGTAGTTGCAAGTATGACTTTCAGTATTTCCTTTTATTGGATAGGATAGATCAAATCATTAGAGTGGGCATTTCCACCTCAAGAAAGGAATCAATTGGTTACTTAGATATAATACAACATTTTGAGAGATACAAAAATACTCACAAAAGAAAAGAAATCAAACACAACAAATAATTCTCAAGTATTTTCCAAAAGAAATGCTCGTAAATTATCCTTAATTGAAAAACTTCCTCTTCCTCCAAGTCCAAATGCCTATATGCATATACAGGCTGTAATCAGGAAGGCTGAATGAATCAAACAGAAAAGGCCATGACAAACCCATCTCAAAATGTTATAGGCCTTTGGGTTTAGCCTGATGCCCTAAGCTAAAGTCAGACCCTACCCAAAGCCATGTATAAATCTGAAAGTTAACTGGAGAAAGGTAGTCACCAAATAAGAGATACTAGAATTCTATTTCGTAATTGGGAGAAGTTGTACTCAAGGTTGATGGACTCAGAAAGGATAAATTCACCAAAACTAAAAATATCTGATAGCTTGTAACTATTGGCCCTTAGGTCCTGGTGACATGGATCAACCTAATTGTGCGGTAGTCATGTTTGTTCCCAAGATCCATAATACGAGCCACATTTAACAGTGGGAAAGGAAAAGAAATTTGAAAATATTGACAAAATATCCGTAAAATAAAATAAAATGCTGCACAGATTTATTACCTGAGATAGATTGTATTTTATGTTGGTACATATCTTGTACATTATCACACTCGCATACTCATTAGACGGCTGTAGTCCATCTAAGCTGTCTATACATGGGGCTATTGCACCAATAATTGATTCTGTCATCTTATATTGAAGTAGCCTTCCAAACCTTTCACTGTAGAAGGCATTAGAGCATCAAATTCTGTTCTAATTTCATCACAATGACTTTGGAGACTTGTCATGTGACTAACATAAATGAATATCTAACACCAGATTAATTTCTGCATTGTTAACTTGGTGAGGAAAACTCAAAGACAAATCTCAGTAAGTAATTATCAGATATCTATGACACATGACAGGACTATATGGATCTAAAACACCTGTTCATTAGGAATAAGGATTCAGCATCCAGTCACAGTCTACCTACAAAATCTAGCAAATCAAATGTCCTTTTAAACTTGTTGAACAGAGCATGACAGAATTCTTTTACCTTTTTCTCCCATTCCTGAATCCCAGATATTGAATCATTATAAGTGGTGCATCAAACTAGCTTGCCTGACTGTGTCTAATTTTCTATCCTTGAACTTTGACAGTCACCAAAGGATCATTTTGACCCTTTAAAAGGTTAGATCCCTTTACCAAGTAGGGCAGGTTGTCTCCCATATTAATATACTATGGTCAGAGTTATAATTGATCCTAATTCTGCCCAGTCATTAGTATCACCTCATTTTACTTGCCACTTAAAATGGAATCTGGAACAGCTAGATTGTTGTCTGTCAGTATCTATTCCTATTGAGGATTCCTTGCCTACAAAACTTGTCTATAAGTCATGTGTGGCATGTGTAGAAGGTAGGGAACTAAGTGTTGACCTAACCATCTTAGATATTCAAGATTTTGATGTGATTTTAGGGATAGATTGATTAGCAGCCTACCATTAATGTTGGTTGTTTCAGTAAGAAAGTTACCCCTAACCAACAAGTGTTCCAATTTGTCGGTATTAGAGGGTCAACCCTCCTTGTGTTCCATCTTCCATTCAGGCTAAGTGTCTCCTTTTAAAACTATAGACAAGAAGAGTTGTTTTGAAGTTCTTCATCAACCAAAAAGATATAGGATACAAAATGATAGAATAAACATGACCTTTCATTTGCTAAATATTTTAATAATCAATCCTTATGCAATCTTATAGGTGAATAGTGAATAGATCTAGATGATTTACCAGTTTCACTTGCTCTTTTACATCTTCAAGTGTCAAGTCATCAACATCAAGATTTTCATAGCTCATTAATGCACCTAGAGCTCCTAAAAACCCCTCATGGCGCAAAAAAATTGCTTGCATTTGACCTTTGGACCTGAAAGATTATTAGAAAAAATGCCCGCAGAAATCTTAGCAAGTCATCTTTATTAGAAAGCTCAATACAACTTCCAAAACAAAATACTAGTTTTGAACCACTATATTCAGATTACCATAAAGTGAAATGATGATTTCCCCAAAAAAAAAAATAGTGGTTACCAATAATCAATTGCATAAGAAATGTTGTCCATTGTACTAGCATGGCCACGAATGTATGATCCTCCAAAAAAGACCCTTTTGAGCCCTAAGAGTGCTGCTACAAGGAAAGAGATCTGATACATACAGATCAAGAATTAGAACCAACAAAACCCTTTTTCCAAGTAAAATGACTAATAATTTTACTAATTGAACTTTGTACAACAGGCATGAAAGGACCATAACAGATATAAATAAAGTTCCTACAAGGTGGATGCTAGAATTTATTAAACATAGTAAAAGTGAACCTACTGTAGTTAGAGATTCAGATGTAATGAAATATACAATGTAGGACAAGATTTAAGTATCACAAAATATGTTAATATGATTGGATGCTCATATAGAAGTAGTAACTTTGGAAGGTTATATTACGTTTTATCTGGATTTTTAACCTTTGCTCCAGTGTATGACAACAAATGTTTTTGTTAACATCCTGTCCAAGCTATAAATTGGGCCTTTCGCTTCACATGAGAGGAAGGACAAAAAGGCAATAGGAAAAGGTCCAGGCCATCTAAAATAGAAACAAAGTTTTCCCAAGAAGGTGCAGCCATGTTTATAAAGGCAAAGAAACAGATGTATACACACAATATATCAGCATATATCAATGCATATGAAAGAGATACACACTGATACAAATTGATAAATATCAATGCTTGCCAGCAAAGTTATGGAAACATTCACCCCTGTGCTTTCCGATAACCTATAACATAGTATGTACGTAGATACAATGCAGATGGGCACTTTGATCCCAAGCTCTTGGGTTGATTATTTTGAGATGTTCTTACCAGAAACTCAAACTATAATTAGATGTGTTATTATGTTGACTACCTTGAATTGGCTTGTGTATCGACTAAATGCGAAGACTAGCTTCCAATAGAGATGTATGGGAACAAAATGGTTAAGTGAAAAGTTAATATATGCTCCAAAACAATCATTGAGAAAATCAGTAAAGTAGTTGTGGTGTATGGTTTAAGTAAAATGAAAAAAATTATCTCTGTGTTAGTTAAAAGCAATTTTTTCAGCATATTGTTCTAAAGCAAATGCAGCTGATACTGTCATATTTGGAAGAAATATAGAAGGTATTCAAAAGTTAAAACATTCTCTACATAAATATTTTCAGATGAGGGATTTGGAAAATCTCACACTTTCTACTGAAAGTACATAACTAGAAGATATCAGGAGTAAAGAAATTGTTGATTTGTACCAAGGTCCGCCGTACCGGTACCGGTCGGCGTACCGGTGGCGGCCCGGACTGGTCCCGTACCGGTCCGTACCGGTGGCGTACCGGTCCCGTACCGGTCCGAACCGGTTCCGTACCGGTTCTTCAATAATAAACTACCGGTACCGGATTCCACGCTGATCCGGTACTGATCTTAGGCTGGACCGGTACAGCATACCATGATCTGTACCCTGGGAGTTATCTACCATTCTATGAGAAATCCATGGAACCAAGCTTGTAAAGACCATAGAAGTCCTCAATCTAAAAGTAACCATTGATCGAGGAACACATCTGGAAGACCAAGAGAAGTGCACCATACCTAACAAGGCAGGCAAATTGAATATTTGATAATTGCATGATTAGATACTATGCTTGTGAGTGAGTTAGCATTGTCACTCAATTCATGCATCAGCCTAAAAGCCTTGACTTGATGCTATGGTTCATATCTTTTCAATATCTAAAAGGGATCTGAGCTGCAGATTGGACAAGATCGCAATTCATACAAGTTTGATTAAAATTATTGCACCTTTGTCGAAGGATATGTGGATGAAAAAGAGCAAAGCATGGTTATCACTTGTCAGGTCAGCATTGTAGCATATCATGCGTGAAGTCACATAGTTAAAGACACCTATCATCGAGATGAGCTTCCTGGCTAAACATCTACAGATGTGATATTGTGAGAACTAAGCTATTGGATTTATGACCAAGTGTCATGAAAAAACTAATCATATTGAGGTGTATGTCATTTCATTAAAGAGAAGATAGAGATAAAGAAGTTGTCACCTCCAATAAAAAAGGGTGTCCAATACACGAGATTCCAGCCACTATGGGGTTTGGGGAGAGTCAAATGTATGCACAACCTTACCCCCATGTGCGGAGAAGCTATTTCCGTGTTCTGAATCCGTGACATCCAGGTCATAGTAGAGCAACCTTATTGTTTCACCAAGGCCTGTCCTCAAGTTGCCTCCTCTAATCTCAAATCAAAATCAGGAAATACTTTCATAAAATCCTTTGAAGTATGTGAGGACTTGCATAGATGTTTGTCCAGTCCCACGTTAGGGCATTCATTAAGAAGGTCTTGCAAGGCTAGCCCTTTCGTGAGATTCTAGGCTATCACAAATGGTATTAGAGCCAATCATCCCAAGACCAACATGCAGCAAGGGGTTACTATGGCATGGGCTTTTTTGGGGCTAACCATGAGTCTGTTGTGGGGTTTGTGATTGGATCCTTCCCTTAGTGAGGACATCAAGAGGAGTGTGTGGACCATGGTATGCTGAACCGGCACGTAACGGCCGGTTCAGCACGTAACGGCTGGTTCAGCACGTAACGGACCGGTTCGGTACCATGGTGGAAAATGGTTTCGGCCCCATACGTACCGGTCCGGTACCATGGTAGAAAATAGTTTCGGCCCCTATGGGGCCGAAACCGAGCGGTATGGAGGGCATAGTATAAGCCCAGTACCACCTTGTACCAATGAAAACCGGACCAGTTCGCATTGGTACGCCTTCATTTTGCCATAGCGTGTGGGCGCTGTGGCCTTTTTGACCATTCTAGCGCAGCGAACACTGACTTTCCCTCAAGGAGAAATCATGTTCCTGGAGTTATTCAAGCTACTGGAGTGGTATTTCACTTCAGCGTCACCCGAGAGCTTGAAAGCCATGGAAGGCCTTAATCCTGCCTGAAGCACGCGGCGATGTGACCTAAAGTGGTCCAAAGTGGCCCTAAACATAGAAACATAAAAAAAACGTGAAAAAAAAACAACAAAACAACAAAAATAGCCGAAACCCGTCCGAACCAGTGGTGTGGGTTCGGTACGGCCACCGGTATGTCTACCGGTACCGGTTTGGCGGACATTGGTGTGGACTCATCCGAACATGTGTCTAATCCCACATCAGGTCGGTGTTGGAGAGGACTTGGGTACTTAACTATGACCCCAAATAGTAACTTTTTGGCCAGCCCTTTTTGGGTGAGGTTGTAGTTATTACAAAGTAAATAACTACAAGATTCCTGACCTGACTTAATGTCCTCTTTCACAAGACATTTGGTTGAAAAGGATTTGGTAAAGCTGACCCCTGCTTAAGAGTTCATAAGAGCGAGTTGAGGTCTTGACTTACACAGCCAGGGGCCCAAATTGGTGGTGGAAAGATAGAAACCCCAATGCAACGAGCTGCTTTATAAAAGATCAACCATAATTAGCAAATTTATGAGCTACAGAGCTAATTCAGATTTTTGTCGTGCAATTGGGCCTTAGAAGTATTTTTGAGCCTAGACTTGGCTGAACTTTAGATTTTAACTGCCTAAAGTTGCCAGATCCTGACGTCAAAGGACATATTGTCCTCCACACACTTAAGTGCTTGCCCTAAGCTTATAATAAGAGAAATAGGGGAATGCACATGACTAGTCTCTGCAGTTCCGTACTTACCATTTATTCCCTTCTTCTCTTCTGTTTTGCATTTGCTCATCTCTCCAATTCTTCTATCCTTACTTACGCCTCTAATTTTAAGGGGACAATATCACATCTCCTTTCCAAAAGATCAGTAAGCACTCTTCGGAAGGTTTTTTTCCCTTCAAGTTACCACAAAGTTGATTCTAATAGTTTGGTGAAAAATCTTTAGTCACTAAGCAATAACAAAAGAAACTACGGAAATGTCTGCAAATAATTTGAGGAACACAAAAGAATCTTAACAAGTACATCAATAAGAATTACTATAAAAATAAGATTACTTTTTGGTAGCAAAACACCATAACAGCTAGCAGCACTGAGATCAGCGGTTCAGAAACTTTATGAACATAGTAAGATGCACAATTTAAACTGTATGATTATATTTACATTGTAAGATGAAAATAAATATATTGAGGATGTATTCTCTTGTTAGTATCACTAGGTTTGCTTCAGAGTTTGTTTCTCTTTTTTTATTGTTTTGAATGAGTGAAATCAGTAGATTGACTTACTTGTGCAATGTTATAAGTAAAAGCACTCAACAATGTAGTAGCAAGATCCTCAGCTCTGTAATCTGACAGCTTCCTTTTAGAATCTATCACCTTTCCAAAGCTAGAGGCAAGGGTTGATGCTGAAAGCCCTTGCTGGAACAATTTAAACAAATAAAACTCGCAGTTACTAAAATCATATTGAAAAGGGGGAAATCACTCAAAGGCACCATGGACAGCTTTGCTTTATCAAACATGACTCATGAGATGCCATTGATATTAGTAGAGAAATTATAAAGCGCCAAATGTAGTTTCTTAACAAAGCGTTGGCACATAGCATGTTGCTAAAACATGGCCTCTTCTCAACAAAATATGTTAAATGCAAACTCAAAGAGTGGTATTTATTTTCTCTTTTATCAAAGAAACATACCATGAAACAACAAGAAAACATCAGAAAAAGGTAGTGACAGGAAAAACATTTTTGCACAACTTGACAAAGCATCAATTTGATTGCAATTTTGTACTCATTTGGAGAAAGATAAGAAATGGTGCAGAAACAGAAAGTACATATTAATTTCTGCACCAGTGGGTTAAATGAAAAAACTATTTAAAAGTTGTGAATGAGGCATTCATAAGAATGTAATTGAAAAACAGAAAGGTTGTGGTCTTCGTTTAGAAGACTTGGTGCAATCAACAGTTACTCATGTTTAGCATTAAAACAGAATAAGAACTTCCGCAAAATAAAGCAATATATGCTACATGAGGAAAATGTACCCACAACTGTAACTCCGATTATGAGTGCAGCTGCAGTTCCGTTAACAATTGATGAAATGAAATCATCAACAGAAGGTTAGTAGTTAATAATACAACTAGATGGATGGAATCAAACCTTTTGGCAAGCTAATTCTCCGCAAATATCTTTCACAATTAAATCGAGCACAAGATTATCCCCTTGCTGACTCAATTTCAAGAAGTCATCATAACTGAAACAAATAAAAATAAGTATAAGAATTTGAAAAAAGAATATTATGAAGCATATTACAGATTGGCAACATTACCTCGTGCAACCTGTTAAAAGTTTTGCTAGACCAAATATTGTGCCACCACCAATATGTGTCCCAGTCACCCGTTCAAATATCTTGTTTCCAGTAACCTACATACCATTTATACGTATTACAACTTTCTTGCAAAATCTTAGAGGGTTCATGAGTTTGAGCTAGTAGACTTTTTTACAAATAAATGTCACATAACATGCAGAATTACCTTTATTATGCCGACGCCTGAACCAATATTGACAAGAAGATACGGAAATAAGTTCTTTTGATTAATTTCTATGGGAGTCCTTTTTCCATCCATGTGTGTAAAGGATTCACCAGGGATTTTCTGCCCAAAAAGAACAGTTAACATATTTGACAATTTGTTCTATTTCAGATACTAACATCCTCATGAATAAGTGATTCCTAAGCATACCAGATCATATGGTATTAGCGATTCTCATTCTAAAGAAACATTGAAAACCTGCTCAGCAAAATTAGCATCAAAACATTACATGACTTGAGCAGTTCTGATATGAATGCATAGAACCGGGAATTATACAATATTTCCTAATGTAAATCAGATGTATTGACATTTTGCTTGGATCTAGTATTATAGTATATGATATGCCAATTGGTAATATGGTCTTTTCTTATTTGTCATATTATTACTATCACCATGTGATGCAAGGTTGTCAACTGTGCAGCTGTGCCAGTTCGTGCCATCCTGCACATACAGCTTCCGGCCTGGACTAGCATGGGACATGCACGTCTGCCAGGTATCCTGCATACTGTAGGGCGCCAAATGATATCAAATCTTGCTTCTGCACATTATGGTTTCACACAGCCCAGTATAATCGCTTTCGAACTAAAAATGTTCGAAACATTTTCTTGCTTTACTTTTTCAAAAATTCAACCCTAAATGAAAGGGGAATTTGAAGAAAAATAGTACAGATCATGATTTAGGTTGATATTATTTTCTACAGAAACACTGGGTTCATGCCCTAAAGCACAAATTCAGGACCACAATCGAAAAATGTATAAATTTTACTTTGAACAATAAAACCTTCCCCAAAATTAGCTTAGGTCTGAAAATAATTTGAGTAAATGATGTTTGTTAGGGTTATTTTTTAAAAATATATTATCAAGTAGGGCCTATCTAATTATATTCTTCATTAGTCATCTGTTAAAACTTTCTGTCCTTGGTTGCTAATAGATGTCGTAAGTCTTAATAGATGACAAATATAGTTGTTCAATGCATAATAAAAGTTGTTTAATGTTTTAATTCTTATAAAGGACATGTCAAACAGCAACACAAAAGCTTCAGCACAAACCAAATAAGATGATTCAGCATTTAAGTCAATATATTAAACTCTACGTAGAAACTGAGCATTAAATCATAGAAAGGAAAATAAGGAAAAAAAGAATGGATGCTAAAGTAGCAATTACATGTCAGCATGATCGATATAGCAATATCAACAGTAATAGTCTGCTCACAACTGCATGATATGCGATTATGCATCATGTAATATACAGTTCAGACCACCATCACACTTGACTTTTTGATTCATATATTTCCTAATCCAAAAATATCATACCTCCTTCTATCCCTTTGGATCCTTAGAGTGGTCTATCAGTGATGTTCTATTTCTCACCCTAGGGCATTTCCAAATTCCAACTCTGTAACCAATCTGTTATTACATATGTGAGTTGTTGCTTCTCCAGATGCATTCTCTCTGTTGTCCTTGCCACTTATTGTAAGATGCTCTCTTGTCCCATTATATCGTTATACTCAATAGACAATCATCATGCTCATTATATTGTAGCTAGATGATAACCAATTCCTATCCTTGCAATCATTCATGTCCGCTAATAGAATCAATCCATTTGTGTGGAACTTTAGCATTCGGAGTAGCAAGCCACCATGGATGAACAACTTTGAGCTCTTCATAACTGCATATGATATACCCCTATTGATCAAAACCAAGGATCGCCGAACCGGTACCGAACCAGTACCACTGGTTCAACCTAGTTCACGCATCCAAAAGCCCAAAAAAATTTGGAACCGGTGCGAACCGACCGGTTCCTAGCCGGTATGGGCCAGTGCCATTTTTTAACGCCGAACTAGACCAGTCAAAAACCAAACCGGTTCGGTACGGACGGAACCGGCCGGTACGGACGGAACCGGCCGGTACGGGCCGGTTCAACATTGCTTGATCAAAACCACATGAGGATGGGTAAAATTTGATCATATTTGGGACCAAGGACTATGGTAGCATGTGTATTAGCCTTGTGCCAACTAGTATGTATCATGCCAGCCAAAAGCCAATACAGCAGGCGATGGCTGAGTGACTGAGTCACTATGGAATATGGATCAAGCCGGATGAGGGCTCATTAAGAAACTTTTCTTTTTATTCCACTATCTTAAGGTAGGAGAATTTTGGAGAGGCGGTGGGAAGGTCATGCAAAGATTAGTTTGAATGTTTGGAGCTCAGATCACTGGATAATCAAATTTTAGAGGCAAGAAACTTGTTTCTAGCTAGGTAATCCCCTCCAACACTAATGTTTAAGCTTTTTTCAAAAATAATTTGACCATAGGTTAGGAAGAAATTGGAGAAAAGTAGTACAAATTGTGTTTTAGGTTGATTCTATTTTGTACAAACATTGGATTCATGCCCTAAAGGACAAACCCAAGATCAAAATAAAAAAAAAAAAAAATTGAGTTTTGGGTTGAACACCAAAACCTACCCTTCAAGCAAATGACGTTTGTTAGCATTATTTTTCGAATATTTTGTCAAGTTGGGGAGGATCCAATTATACCATTCATCAGTCATTTGTTAAATAATTACTGATTTTTTAAGAGTTAATATATGTTTTAATTCTTAATAGCTGGAAAAAATATAGTTGTTCCATATGTAATAGAAGTTTAAAGTTTTTAATTCTTTTAAAAACTTTTGAAATAGCAATAAAAAGCTTTGTCATAGATAACACAATTTGAGCATTTAAATCAATATATTGTTCTATAAACTGAAAATGTTAATATGCAGTATTAAGGAGGTACCATCTGGCCCAAGCTGTGTCAGCCAGTACACAATATCAATATAGTAGGCAATATAGTGCATACCACATACCGTACCAACTAGGGCTGGTACAGTACCAGATCCTTGTTTGGGACTGACCTGAAGGAATTAATTTACTGTCTGAATATCTGATTGCAATTTAGAAGAGAAAGAAGAACATGTTAGAGAATAGAAGACAATTAGCAACATAATTAGTAGAATATGAAGAATAAATAGAAAAATGTAGAGGGAAGGGATAGAAAACAATTTAATGCCTTTATTAATCAATGGAATTGATTATACCCTCCTCTTATTCTCCTTTTATAGCTACACACATAATAAGACTTACATGATGGGATTTCTTATTTTACCTAACAAATCTCTTGTCTGTGTAAGAAGGGATATAAGAAAAGGAAGAAAATAAAATACTCTGAATTCTGAAATATCGTAAAAGATAGAAAGTTTCCAATATCAAGGAATCCAAAAAAAGAAAGCCACCAAAATCAATTCAAAAGATAATCTTGATGGTATAATATCTTTCTTGATCCAACCTAGTGCTAAACTAGACATGAACGAATTTTTTTTCTAAAATAAGACTAAGACCCACCAGCAAATGGTTCTGAGAGCAAAGAAGAAAACTGCTAGTATGTACAAAATAGCTATTTCCTCTACTCTCATACTAAAAGTAAATTTATTAAATTCACATCCAAGGTTTTAAATCCTGTGGAAGGGGGTTGTCCCGATTTTTCTATGGAACGGGATGCATCGCCATCCCGCCCCGTCCCAACACTTGGGACAGAGGATGTCTCGAGATGTGCCGATCGGGATGCTGGGGCAATGGCGGAAAGGTCCTATCCCGACACTTGAGATAGTATCTCGTCTCGATGTCTCGCGAAACATCCGCTAGGACTTCAGTGCATGATACGCCATACGTACTGAACCAGACAGTATGAAATATACAGTACCATACTAGTTTGGTACCCGTACACGATATGGGAGCATATCGATACTCGATATGCCGAACGAGCCTCTGTATTGGGCATACTAACAAAGTGACAGGGCAACACCGATATCGGGCCCGATATCAAGACAACGTACCTTGCTTGAGTCCTTGTTCACATCTAAACTAGACCTAAATTATATCAGCATATCTGGAATGTTTCTTTCCCTTCCAACTAGGAAAATTTCAATCATATTTGCCTAGTGGTTTGCAAAAACAAGATACATGAAATTTTGTCAGAATGCAACAAAGCTGATATATTTGAGTCATCGAAGGCTTCACTCAAGATTTTGGCTTCCATAATTACAAAAGCTTCACATGATGGATAATATCACCACTTCTAATGTCTTGGCCATTGTTGTTTTTGGAGTTGTTATCAATCAAATGGATATGAAGAATGTTTCTTCATAATTATTTTCTTGCAAGGTTTATGTGAACCCTTTGCCTCGTGTTCCACATCATGCAAGTAGTGTTTGTTGCCTGCATCATGCTACATATGATCTCAGCAAACTCCTACATGTACATTTGGCATATCATTCTTGACCATGGTTTGCTATATCGGCCCGAATCAGGCAGTACAAGACATATCGTACCGTACCAATTTGGTACCGGTATCCAATACGGATGGCGTACCAACAATCAATAAGCCGAAAAGACCCCGTATCATACCATGCCGTATCGACACAGTGCTAATGTGGCACTGGTATGGGATCCGGTACTGAGATGCCAAATCTTGTTCTTAACGATAATAACTAATCACTAAATTGAAGTTCTGAATATAGATAGTAATAACACCAACACCTTTGCCCATCCAAAGCATCATATATAGTATCAATATGAATGGAGTTTGGCCCTTTTCATTGTATACTGAATTTTGAAATCAAAGTTCACCGTTTCGATACCAAATCCCATACCGGTGCCACACTAGCATAGTGTCAATACGGTGCAGTATGAAATTTTTTTGGCATACTGAGTGTCGGTATGCTACTCATACCAGATACTGGTATCGAATTGGTATGGTACGGTACGTCCCATACCGTCCGGTTTGGACCGATACAGCATACCATGCTTGAGATGGTGCCTTTCCTCGAGGGTTAGCCATGTCCATCTTCCATTTGGCATGAGATGACTAATTATGCCTACTTGATTGATACTAAAGCTACTGATACACCAATGAAGCTTAATTTTCTAATTCATTCCAATGATGGTTAACTGCATACAACTTCCATTGACATCAACTCATTGGCCTTGTTGACTATGAACATCTTCTGAAAAGTTCGTCGCATTCTGCAGCAACCCACCCAATCTAGCCTAAAATTTATTATATAAATAATTGAAGAGATAACTAGTCAAGAATGACATAGCATTATGCTTCTGAATTGGAAGAATGTTAAGGCTAGGAGTGGTAATTACAAGGAAGTTCTCCGCAGAAAATGAGTCTGCATGTTTGTTTTAACCTGAAGAACATTCAATCTTTGGCAGCTTTGCTTATAGTGGGATGAAAGATAGTGGTGATGAAAGTGAGAGGGGTAAAGTGACCGGACTCAATGTTGAAATGATTTTCTGAGGCACTGTTAACACAACTACAAAGAGAATTACAAGACAACTCCAGCTCAATAAAGAAAGCTTTTGCTTGCCCCTGCAGAAATAAAAGAGGGGGAAAAGAGGAGGGGGGATGAAAAGGAAAAAAAACTATAGAAAATACTAAGAAAGGGGATCCTCCCCAATTCCGCAAAGATTCAGTTTTCGCTTTCTTTATACTTATAGTAGACATTTTTCGCATGACCTGCTGGATCAAGAAATGAACTAAGTCAGAAGGTAGTCCTCGATGGAAGTGAGATAGGTCTGTTTTAGTTTCAGAACCTTGTTTGTTCCAGGCGCTGTGTGATATGACTAACTACAACACACAATGATGTACATTGCATCCTGTAGCTTATGACTATGCAATCCAAAATAAACAGTCCAGAAGAGAACAGTTTCGGTGTTAAACCTTCAACAAAAAGTTTGCTCCAGCTACAACACTATCCATTTCATCCAGCTTATCAAGAGAAACACCTAGCTTTTCTTTAAACACATCAGCAAATTTATATGCCCCTCCACCTGTGGCCTGGTCAAGCACTAGAACAACAGATTAGTTGGAAATGAAGACCGATAATTCAAAGTTTTTTACTGCTACAGAAGGTAGTAGTATTAAAGATCTTATAAAGTCTGAAGCTATGCATCATTGCAGAATTAATTACACACAAAGCACAAAAAATAATTATTTAATTTAAAATAATTCAGAAAGTCACTAAAAATATCTAGTTTTGATCAGCTCAAATTCAAAACAGAGAGCAGAGTATCATAGTTGTCTTTTATGAAAAATTCATAACAACAATGAACTATATATCATGCACATCTTCTTCTCCATATTAATTTTCCATGAAACATTGAAATTCCAAAGTGGATGAAAGTAAAAATAACCAGATATAACAACCTAAATAATCTAGCACATGTTCATCCAAGATGCAGCTTTGTACAAGACAATATGTTTTCACTTTTCAGCAAACTGGCGCAAAACACAAAAGTTTGTTACTCAAAAAAAGAAATTAAATAAATGTTTATTATAAATGCATTTGACAAGATATGAATTGTCTAAAGTTTGGCAACACGTAGAAAATTATATTTTTTATCATGACATGGAAAATACTTATGTCCAACTGCAATTTGCAGTTAAGATCCAGTAATAGTTTAATTTAATACATATTATCTTCTATTAAAGGGACAGTATAGCTACATGCTTCGTTTATAGAGGATCCAACCATCATGGAGATCAATCATGAATCCATTGAATATCACTGAATATTCAATCAACCATTACACAAGGGTCATATATTAAGCATATTACCTACGTTTTTTTAACTGAATTCTAATAACTGCACGTGATTTGATGACTATACATGCGAACTTCTATGGAAAATGATATATCTTAAAATTATCATGCAACACAGCAGATGCAATGTAATGTTAAATACTACAAATACAAACAGGTTGAATGTATAATTATATAAAAGGAATAAATATTAATTCTATTAAGAATTGTCAAGTCTTTTTTACAATTATGTGGGATTGAAAAACAATTAATACTACTAAAGGAAACCAAATCATGGTTAAAGGAAATCCATTTGTAGGCTAAGGTCAAGCAAAGCCCCACAGAAAATCTCGGTAAGTTTTTTTCTTGAGCATGGATCCAGACAAATCTAGGCAAACTCCCCAATTCCAATATGCAAACCAGCATGTTTACTGCAATTAGTCAACCATAATACCTATTGACTTGAGCTCAGATGCAAAGCAGCTTGGACTTATACTAATTATCATATCTTCTGTGTAATCTAAAATACATTTGGAGTCAGAGTTAATCTGGAAGACAGAATTCTACAAGCTTAATATATAGACAATTTAATAGTTGAATTTAATATGTCTACAATTCATCATTCCATTTTAGTTTCCCAAATAGCCAGTAGGGAGTAGGGGGATCGAGCTTTGTAACCAAAATGTGAAGAAGCTACCGAATAAATTCTGAGAAAAACAGATGCTCTCTTCTCAAATGGTTTCAGGATAAATGCAAGATTCTAATGGTGACTACTAGAGAATTGGTGATGAGGCTGAACGATTCTTGATTAGAGCAAAATGCTAGTGCAAGAAAAAGAATTGGTGAAAGATGGAGCTGATCAAACTAACCAAATTACTAATGTCAACCATTTGAGAAGAGAGCATCTGTTTAGTAGTATTTCATCTGTCTGAAATACTGGTCTCCAGTCGACACCATATGAACTGGCCAGCATGTACCATAACCCTGGAACAGTACAGGTGATATCTAGCCGAACTATGCCCTGACTGCCCAATCAGCGTATCTCACCCAACCACAGGTGGACTTGAGCTGAATCAAGTCGTCTAGTCCCATTACTGCTCAAGATGACTTATATTTGGTGTTTGGGGTTTGTTTTCCACCATTTACTATAAAACCTACTCCATTTTACAAAAAAAAATATGTTTAAATGTTTAAAAAACAAATTTAGATGGTAAAGATTTCACTTCAAGAGAGGAACCTTAGGGATACACCTCGCAGTAGCACTTCTTGTCTATTGTCTAATTCCAATTTCTCACCCTCTTCACATGTTTGTCACAAAAGCACAAGAGTACTCGAGATATTACAAAGACCAAATCTTGTTTATTTATAGACTAACAAAAGATAGGATAGAATAATTATTATAAAATAACTTCTTAAAGAGAAAATAATGCATTTAATACCAAGATTTCTGACCAAATTTCACTTAGCAAATTTCAACACCATCAAGTACTTAGCGACTTGTCTGCAACTTGATCCACTATCCAATGTGATTTGACCCACACTATGATTTATGACTCGATTTCAATCCAGATAGCATTGTTAAATGTATCCTGATTAATATTAAGATTGAAGCACCCAATTAAGTAAACATGGATGTTCAAGCATTATTAGATGTTCATCTTAAAGTAAGTAATCACATATTATGCATTGAATGCAAATCTTTAGGAACACTTATTTCCTAGAAAAGATATTTTAAGAATTGATGAGTTTGGACATTTCATTTAAATTTATTTTCCATACAATATCTAAAACTTCTAAAAGTAGGAAGTCTAAAAAGTAATCCGGTTATGTATGGAAGGAGCATTACCACATGATTTATGAGGGTTTACACCGCAAAGCAAAATTACTTGACAACTGACAGAGGTTATAGTTAGGTGCTGGTTCTTTTATAATCATGGTTAGTGTGTTACCCAAACATGTCATAAACATTTAAAGGTCTATACTTCTATTTTATATGTATGAAGACTGACCAACATCCATGTATAAGAAAACACAAGAAGATCCATACCTTTATTGCCACATGCCCATTAGATAAACCAGCAATAATTCCTGCCAAATTAAGTATTTGTAATTTTAAGCAAAGAATATTTGAAACTAGCAATCAAAGAAAAAAAAATGTACATGAAAAAAAATAAAAAATAGCATATGCATACTATAGTTCTTCTGCACACAAAACAAATGATCATAGCAGGTCAATAATGAGAGAATGTTATCAGACATAGAGAAGGGCAATAAAGGGACTACAACATCTTAAGGACAATATTCGAAGTTGCCTGTGAAGTTTGAGTAGGTACAAGTACTACAAAGGCTGGTCTGAAAGATTAATGAAGAAGTGAGAGACAAAGTATACCAACACATTAAAAATTTGTGTCGTTGCTCTACTTAGCCATCAGTACAAAAGACATCTATATAATTATGATTATTGATCAGCTTAAACATGCAATAAGAACAACTTGTTCCCATTCAAAGAACATATCATCTCACTTAATAGGAAACCATCATAAATGATCCGTCATTAAAAAAGGGATGTATATTTAACCAAGTTTCACAAAACCGGTACCAAGAACCATACCTGTACATAGGGTATGCCGTACCGGCCTGTACCGGCCCGAGCTAAGATCGGTACCGGATCAGCGTGGGAGGCCGGTACAGACCGGTACGAACCGGTTCGGGCTGAGATCGGTACCGGATCAGCGTGGGATCTGGTACCGAAAGTTTTTATTAAAAAATCGGCCGATACGATTGCCGTATCGGTACGGGACCGGTACCGGTACGACGGATCTTGCCTGTACATTTTTAGTACACACCCCATACTGATACAGGGTTCCAACAATTTTTCTCACTTTTAACCATGGTACCACCCGAGACTAGGTCGGCACAAGTCTATAGTATGGGGTGGTTCCGCTCAGTTCGGATCGGTACAAACTGATTTGGCTCATATATTGAACCAAAACTCAATGTTGTACTGGTATCTTAATGGGACGGTATAGTACGATCCATGGTCTGCTGTACCGGTACGGCCTAGAACCGGTACCGGATTAGCGTGAAATCCGGTACCGGTAGTTTATTGTTGAAGAACCGGTACGGGACCGGTTCGGACCGGTACGCCACCGGTACGGGACCGGTTCGGACCGGTACGGGACCCCACCGTTACGCCGACCGGTACCGGTACGGCGGACCTTGGTACGATCAGTACGGGCCAATACAGGTTGATACGACAAACCTTAGCTCTAACCTATAGAGGAATTTGTTATCATATATTATCAGTTAACCCATCAATTCCTATCCAAAAAAAGTTAACCCATCAAACAAAAGCTATAATTTTGGAAAATTCTTAAAATAGACCAGTAGACATATTGCACACCAATAGTTCTATCTAACATGAAAGCTTTATGTAAATCTTGTGGTTGAACATAACTACTGGGGGTATCTCTTACATGATGTATTCATGAAGATTAAATCTGATGATCAGAAAGCGTAATCCAACTTGCATATGGACTAGTATTTCAATCAAGGACAAACATATAAAGGTCTCGAGTGATTTTGCCTAAGAAGATTTGAGCTTGTGGAAGTAATTACTCATGATAAAGTGCAAAGTACACTAACAAAATACTATCATAAACTCTCTCTCTTACTCTCTCTTGATATAAGGGTAGAAGAGGAAGAGCCAAAAACTTGGAGACTATAGGTTAGCCAGCTTATCCTAGTGAAAGTAAAGATCTAGTTAAACCTGATAAGATCCAATGCACATAGTAAGTTAGGAGGTGGAGAGTCCTACGGTTGACTAGAGTTATTATCTCGAATGATAAACCTATTGCCTCCTCCTCAAGTCATTACATGATTTTAAATAAGTCCTTGGATGTATTCTCACTAGAGTAGTGGGAATCTTCCATTGCAGCATAAAAAAAAAAGTCCTTGGAGAAAACCAAGTCCAATATATCACTTGGAGATCCCTTGTGCACATAAAATCATTATGATCAAGTCCCCCCATTCTTTTCGTGCATGCACACAGCTCTGTGGAATAAACTTATATTGCCAAACCAATACATGCATCATTAGGGTGATGTAATCAAACATATTTACACAATTGAAAACCCAAATTGAGAACTTAACTACGAGTAGGGAAAAAGTATGATAAATCATCAAGAAAAATCAGTAGAACAGCAAGATCAAGAACTTTCTGTCAGATCATATTAAGCCTTAATATTAGACAAAAATCACTGATGGATATCTTGTTGGACTACTAGCACTCATTTGTGATTTAATAATTCTTACAAGAAACCTCCTAACAAATGACTTAAATGAGTTAGCAGACTGGCTAATTCACAAAGAGACAGATCCTCCTGTGAATTTGCCAGCCTGCTAACTCGTTTAAGTCATGCAAGCTATGAACATTCTCAGTTGACTCTTAGGCTGAAGAAGTGGTGGGCATATACACATAAAGAAGAAACATATCCATGCAATATGCCTTAAGTAAACATAATATGTCAAAATGTACCATTTAGAACTTTCAATTCCAAAAACATCATGGGTCGCCAATTTAGTACATGCTTTTGTATCTTTCATATACTCTCTCACATCACTAGTAGAGTAAGAAACAGTATCATTTCATATTATGACAAACTGAAACTGGTTTGATTTTTATTAGTAACTAAAGGAGTTTCTATCCATGGTTACTTTCTCTAGTATGTAATCAGAGCGCGACACTAATTACAGAAAATAACATTTTTGATTAGTGAGAAAAGCATATCAACATTATGTTTTTTATTTGATGCCATTACAAGGCTTGCACCTTCTCCTTGCCATATGATATCATCATGCTTACGATTGGTTTGGAGCAAGTTTCGCATCACCGGTACCGGACCCATACCGGTGCCACATATTATAGTATCGGTATGCTACGGTGTGCGGTACGTCTGGCATACCGAATGTTGGGACACTACCAGTACCAAATCGGTACGGTACGTTCGATACCTTTCGGTACAGTACAATACGTCCGATACCGTTTGGTATAGTATTGTACAGCATACTATGGCTTGGAGATGTCTATAGTCGGGCTATAGCTCTTGCAATAGTTAAGAGCTACAATTTGTATCGCCATCTTCCTCTTCTTCTTTGTCATGTTCTTCTTGCTTCCTTGCATCGGGTCATTTTTATAAAACTATAGCTACACCAGGAGGGTGACCCTACCCTTAAATATAAAGATATTTGAAAGGGTCTTCGTATAGACAGTCAAAAAAACAGTCCATCACTAAATATCACTTTCCCTCTTTTAACTCGCAAGTGGATTTGTGATGAAATTATTTGGATTGCACATTCAAGACTTCTTTAATAAAGTACAGCTGTATATGCATATAATGACATCCTTGGTCAGGAATAACAAATGAACGTGATCCATAAAGGCGATCCCAATGTACCACCAATGTACCAGAGAAGCGGTCTTTTTTTCTATCGTAAAGATAACAGAAATACAACAAGAAAATGAATGTCAGATAAAAATAGTTAAGAATTATACCGCTGTCATGGATA
>JAOXJJ010000069.1:6812674-6827476 GCA_025769935.1 Phoenix roebelenii
GGAACTGGAGCTACAGTCTCGTTTCCATCCATCGAATGGCAAGCAAGCCAACCCGACCAACTTCTTATTGCCACAAAGAGGAGCCTTGATCTCTCGGTGAAGTGAAAGGCTTATTCGGACAACGAAGCAAATAGGCCCGATGCGAGCTAACGTGAGTCTAGCAATTCTACGTCTTTCTAAGGAATGGGCTGATATAGGTTCAGAAAGATGGAAGAATATGGCAGCTTAGGCCCAAAGAAAGATAACAAGTCCGTGAAGCCTGGAATCATCAAGATGAGGGATCCTTCAAAATAGAGAAGGGCGGGCAGGGCTTCCGCAAGAGCCTCCCCCCTCTTCCCGGTCAATATAGATGGGAAGGAGACCAACATAATCAGCCTCTTCTTATGTATGTACACCTTTGTTTCAGGGTGGGGCCGCTCTCCCTTATGCTAATCCGGCAATTTTCGAACTTTTCTTTCCCACCCTTCCATAAAGGACTTTCAAATTCTTGCGATTCCCGGCCCGACGCTCTGCGTGGTTATAGAAAGATTATGCAGCCGTGTAGGTAAGTTATTACCCGGCTTTGCACCGCATAGATATTTTATGCTCTTTCTTCATCTACAAAGTCGGTGTCTCCATAATATTTATGTGCGGTTTTCATCTGTATAGCACTATTATGCGGCATGCCCGATAGACATTGTCTGCATATACGTTATTATGCGGCTTTGCACCGCATAAATATTTTATGCTCGGCTTCGTCTTCATTAGTCAATTGTCTCCACGATTTTCATCTGCATGAAAGTATTATGCGGTTGCGCACGTAAGCATCATTATCCGCACATACATTATTATGCGGATTTCCACTGCATAGATATTTTATGTTCATCTTTTTAGACGGGTGTCCAAATTATATTTCTGTGCGGTTTGTATCCGCATATACTGATTATGCGGTACGATATGTTTTTTCGTTCCGCATATAATGTTCTATGCAGATTTACTCTGCATAGATATTTTATGCCCCAGTACTTTTGGCACATGGTTGTCCGCATAGCCTTGCTGTGCGATTTTCGTCCGCACAGAAATGTTATGAGCCGCGGACATTGAATTCGCACATCGGCGTCTATCTCTGCATAGACTTTATATGCGTATTAGGTCCGCATAATAGCCTGCGCTGGAGTGTACGCACGAAGGTCCGCATTGGGAGATTCAGTGCGGACATTCGGATAGTAAATTCTAGTTCGAGGAAGGTAACCGGTCGCTCGCCTAACCATCTCGCGCCGCCCACGGGCCCCCCCTTCCCCGCCGGGCGTCGTCGGCCCCAATCCCTTGCTCCAATCCTCCTCAAGAAAAATGATCGTGACCCCCCTCTCGATCCCGTCGATGGAAACCCTCGTTCCAAGCGGGGGCGTAGTTCGATCCAAACCCGAAGAAGGAGAAGAAGGGGCCCGGAGATGAGCGATAACACTGGGATCCACATACGCATGAGCAAGCTCGTTTTTGTTTCAGTTAGGATGGTTGGTTCTTCAAAGTCGTGCATCCACATACGCATCGCCTGGTATTTGTGGTTGTGCTGAAAAAAGAAGTTGAACGCTAGAGATAATCTCATATGAAAATGTGGATCATCTCTTCTCAAGCTGTCATTTTTTCTCCACCATCTGGAAGAAAATTTGCTTATCCTTTGGAGTTCTTCGCTCGCAATCAACTTTCGAAGACCTGTGCTTGGATTGGAGGTATAAATGCTTTCCTAAATCTATCCAACTTATCATTCTAATGTTATTTGCGGCAAAGATCTGGAGTTGTTGGAAGGAATGAAACGAAAGAATCTTCCTTAACAAATGTGTTACAATTCCATCAGCAGCTGCAAGAGGCCTTGTTCTGTTCAAAGATTGCTCGGTCTTGTGTGGTCACAACCTCCTCCCAGAATTTACAAAAATATGGAATGAAATAAATCGGATGCATTGAGGTTTTCTTTGATGCAACTTAAAACACCTGTTTTTTTTAATGAAAGCTCTTCCTCAAACTGTTGTTGCATTACTGCTGCTTTTTTGAAGCCATCCATGCTAAGTTCTGTATGAAGGAGGTGATGCTCTCTTTGCTCTGCAGGGATTCCAACCAAGAGCCTTATCATGAAAAATTTCATTTGTCTCTGTTCCGGATTTGGCTCTGCCACTTTCTATGCTTTTTAACTTTTTCTCATCTTAGTTGATAAACTGGGCAGACCTTGTAGTAGAGCAAAATCCCTTCCTTTGTTCTAGTGAAAGATAAGGGACATGTAAAACTTTTTGGAACTGCTCCAAGAACTGATCACCTTTTTGTACTTTCTTTTCTATAAATTACTAAAAAACGGGTGGCTCTCTTTTAAGCCTCCCTTATCATTAAAAAAAAAAGTAAAAAAGAGAGAAAAAGATTAACATGGAGCATCATATATGAATAACACATTCTGTATAAAATAGATTCCTGGACCCTTCCCTGATGAGAATTAGGTGCAACTCCAGGTAAGTTAGATGCTATAGTATCTACTCTTTTTTTTCTTCTTAAAAATAGTATCTTTGCAGTTATCATTGAAAGGCACTGTATCTAAGTCTTTTCATAATTCTACTTTGGGCTTTGTCATGGCTTGTCAGTACATTGCTGCGTTAGAAAGCGTTTCCCATCATATTCTCATTCTCTTTTGATGTTCCAGCCCTTCTCCTAAGTCCTAACTAGTTCCTGCTCTAAAGCTTGAGAATAGGTTGAGGATACAACTGCATCAACTAAAAATGAATGGTTCTATCAAGTTATATAAATATAAAAGTTATTTAATTAAATGATGAACTACTACCATACTATCATTCATGCATGCATCACAATCATCCAGAAGTTCCATCACAGCCAAAAATATATAGTTAAGATAATTGCTTTCTTATCTTTTCCAAACAAAACTCATCTTATCCGCCATCGGTGTATCCAGCGAACACATCCCACTTGCTCATTGCTCTAATCTTCACATTTCTTCAAGTGAAGGGCTATTTCTCATGCTTTAATACATTCCTATTTATAATTGTCTCTTCCTAGTGGAATGGTGCGAAGCTAATTCAGCAAGCTGTATCTACCACGTTCCTTGACAGCAGACAAGTGAAAAGGAAAATATTCAACATCTCTCTCTCTCTCTCTCTCTCTCTGTGTGTGCATGTATTTGCACTCTCAGTGAGCGCATGCATGTATGGTCTGCATCTCTTCTTATTGTTTCTCAACTGACAACGCAGTGTAAAATGACTAATATTGCAGGTGATGAATCTTCCTGATTGCCTTAAGTTTTGTTGGTTATTTGCATATCTTCTTCCCTGGTGTTTTTTTGAATGAAAATTTATTCATGTAGGACTCAAAATTAATGAACAAGATCTAATATGCAAAGTGTAGCTACAAATGTAGAGTTTCTGCTCTTGTTGCAATTGGATGTAGCACATTTGTTCTTTTATTTACTCACAGAGCTATTTGAATTCCCCTTCATTGTGGCTATAACTTACCATTAGAATATGCTAATATCTGGGAGCCATTATTCAATTATTATTGTTATTGTTTTATGTCATTTTATTTTCCACCTTCCTGCAATAGATGTTGCTATCTCCAGTGCATCAGCCATTTTTAAAACTTTGCACGTGTCACTCTCACTAAAGTCTTTATTCATCTACTACATTTTAAGTGTGAAGATTCAAGTTAATTCACATGTGGTTTCAGTAACGGCATTATCCCATCGTAACAGACCTCACTGAAACCATTTGTGACCATTATAATGGTTATAATGGCCATTATTGGCCTTGAAAAAGTATTATTTCAAATTTTTATTACTAAAATAGTCTCTGTTATAAGGTTCTAAATGGCAATGATGGCAAAATAATGGTGTTATTTTTTATATTTTTTCAGATGGCACAATCTATTTTTGGAGGGAAATTTGATGCAAAAAATTTAAATTTTGAAAACGTCAATTTTTATTTACAGAAAAGTGCAAGTGAAAATTAATGGCCTTGCATTATAATGGATTGTTATAACACTATATAGTGCATTATAACAGCCATTATCTTTTCCTGCTATTATGTGTATATAAACACAATGGAACTTCATGGATGTGCCGTGCTTAGAACCTGGGAGTTTCAATATATAGTAGAATAGGTAACATAGTGGAGGGGGCCCGAAGCAATTATAAACAGTCATTTTTTCTAATCCTTGGTCACAATTAAGCTTCTCCATGAATTATTTACAGTTTTTATTGCTTTTTTAATTTATTGAGGTTTTAGAAAGTGAAGAACTTAGGATTCTTTGTCACACATTTAATGAGGAAAAAGAGAACTTGTCTTCTATTGATGATTAATAGATGTTAATGAATGTTCAAAATTCCGTTCTTTCACATCGCATGGAATATAATGTTTTTTCTTTTCTTTTTTTTTTTACTTCAGAATTCCTGTCTGGTTATGCAAAAAAAGAGAGGGCATCATTATTCTCTACATGAATAGGGCCATTGCACCTGGTGTTTTAGATTCTGATTTATTTGATCTTCAGACCCTGAAACACGTTATGCGAAGGACTCACACATGGGACTCAACTATGTCAATGATTCCCAAAGGTGGCGATACTATTTGGGGTGGTCTAGATTGGTCACCAGAAGAGGGTATGATTGCAACATTAAGAGGCAGAAAAGTAATGATTCTCATGTTTATCGTGGTGCTAATGCAGAGGCTGGTTGTCAATTGCATTGTGTCAACTATGGCAGGATCATGCCTTTTGGAAAGGATGTAGCAGAGACACCTTCAGTCAGCGGATAGATTTCCAGGTATATTGCTATTTTTTTTTATTTACTTTCACATCTATCAGAGAAGTATCTTTATCATTAAACTGGATGGATTAGTTCATTTATTCTTTGCTGCCATATCTTCTGGTTGCATCTGAAAGGTTAGATGGTCTATACAGGCTAACCATTACCAACAAGCCTTATTCCATTTATATGTGGTTGGCAATATTTATAAGTCAACTCCCGGGTGTAATATTATACAACCTTTTAAATCAAATTTTAATGGATGGGGACAGTTGTGGGTTCCAATGAAGCTTGTTGGTGTAAATAATCATGCTTTAATACAAGATAGTGATTTCTCTGGAAGTAAATTTCGATCATTATGTGATAAAAAAATATTAATGCCTGCACAATCAGTTCAAGAAATAAGGGTTTTACAGGGTTAAGACTGTCGAATTTAAATGTGGTGTGCATGTGCATGTGCATGCCTTGTCACTTGTGCCCAATAATGTGGAAGGAGTCTTGTTCAATAAAAAGGGCCACTATGTCTTGTAAAAATAGCATCTGTCTTATTTTTGTTTGTTTGAGAAATTGTGATGTGTCCATCAATCTGAATTCAACCCTTTACCTACTCATTTCAGAACTGGATTTATTCTCTGATTCAAGATTTTTTTCTTATAAAATCTGGCTTGAAGCTATTTTCCTACCAAAATCTAACCAGCGTAATCAAAATCTAGTTTCAAAGATTTGATCCAAAAGCAGATCCATAGGAACTTGGCCAACAAAAATTGTGTCCATGCTACTCCCTGAGACGACAAACTTTAAACGACACAGCATACTTAAACAGCATGAAGAATTCTGCAACAACATGTGCGAATAATATATTATTTTACATAGCCAGGATTGCAAAAATGATCCACTATTGTGTGCAGATGGAGCAAAGGATTGTCAGGAAAAGGTTGGTATTGGTGAAGCTAGAATAGTAGAAGTTACAAAAGACAGTGCAAGCTGCAGGCAATGTCTGATAAAAGTAACATGAGAAGAAAAAATTTGCATACCTATGATAGGGTCTTCTAATTAACTTCTATCCTTGCACAAAATTTGCAAGTGCAAGTCTGGATGGCACTGACTTTCAATGAAAACATTTTTCTTTCAATGGCTTTCTGACATTTGTTAGATCAAGGAAAATTGCAGTATTACTTTGAATGCAGAAAATCTTATGGAACTATCCATTATCATTTAGCTTTAATGATTAATATGGGCAAATGGCAACAAAGTAACAGACTACTTAGAAGAATATCATATAAAATGATACGACTAATTTTAGTCTTAGGACATTAGCTGTGATGAAAGATCAAAGACAGCTTGTGTTGGGTCTCTCGACTTAAATTTCATGGATAACAAACACCTGTTCAATATCAAACTAGGTAGATAAGAAGTAGAGGGACCAAAAAGAGACCTGTTTCAGATGTAAGGAAGTGAAACATGCACCTACTGCTTATCTTATGCACAGAGGTAGCAACTGCCATGGATTTTAAGGATTGTAATGTTAAGAAACAGGAGGCTGAGCAATGGTGAGTCGAATAGGACTTGGGTCATAGACTCATGGGTGGTACCCCTTTCTCATGTCAAATAGGACCGGAGAGTTATGAGATTAGGTGGGCGAGATTGTCGTAGTTCCATTTTCTTTATTAGCCTAAGCCGGTCCTCCTCATAATAGCTTAAACATTTGAGCTGAGGGGTGCGTGCGGGCATGTGCATGTGTATGTGTGTGATGTTGTACTTTGAAAGTTCACACCACAACTAGCTAGCCAATCAATGCCTTGACTTTCTTCTTGATAAACATATGCTGCCATCAAATGATGAAGAGTCTAATGTGGAGTCTTTGGCTTGAGTCCAACTATCTGTCAAGAATAAATACAGAAACACTGAAGGGAGAAAAACAACGCAATCCAATATAGGGCTGTTTTACCGTCTTCACACTGTACATTCATATAGCCTCCATTCCTAGCAAAGCTAATTTATTTTGGAGCACCCAAGTAACACAAAGAAAATATCTTTATTTTATTCTCCATTCATACATTTATGCATTTGGAGATAAATGAAAAATCCTCTATCTCCATCAGCCAAAAAGTGACTAAAAGACATATAGTCGCAATCTTGCATGAACTAAAAGGAGTTTGGTTAAATTTTACTAAATAGACTCATTCATAAACTTAATTGCTTCTATTGCCGCTTCAATCCGATGGATGGATGAGCTGATGAGTGATGTTGCTATGCTTGGTTATTGTATGATGTTGGAGCTGATTTGCAACTACAGAAAATGGTCAAGAGGCCGTCTGAACATGTATGGCAAGAGACCCTTCGATATTAAAGTCAGTAGAGTTTCTAGAAAAAATAAGAAAAATAAAAAAGAGATTGAAGTATGAGAGTGTAGCATTTATATTTTTTTCATTCCTTGAGGATTTCCATACCTGATATTTATAGAAGAGAGGATGTGGATTTGTTCTATTAGAATTGCGTGATTCGTGAATAAGTAATTAAGCTCTTTTATTATCTGTTGTTGTTCGGGGTAGTTAAGATATTTCTTTTCAGATGTGCTGAGATCAAATATTTTTTTAATCCGTTGATGTAGTACATTATAATATTTTTTTTAGACACGTTGAGCTTGTACCTAGCCCGTAACCTAATTAGGAGATTTGATCGATCGTGGATTTGGTGGGATATGTGTAGTTGTCACTTGTCCGGCAGGCTAAATTAGCCATCGAGCGGGAACGGCTCCCCTTCCAACACAACTAGTTTTCTATCTTAATTGCTCTCCTTTCCACGCATCATAAAGAAAACTCGAAACAAAAATCAATTATGCATAAAATGAATTTTATGATCAATCACAGATTAATTTAATCTTCTCCTTAAAAATAAGACAAGGCGAACAATGCTTGCCTGCCCCTAGTTACATTGCCATCAATACTATCCATATGCTTTCTCTTTTATTATATAAACAGCCTTATCATATATTTACTTACACTATACTACACTACCCATAAATGGCCCCCAAAACCCTCCCTCTTTCCCATTTAAAAAAACAGACAAAAAAAAAAAATCAAAGCTATCTTATGAATTAAAAAAGAAACCGAGAGGCCTCTCAAATGGTGGCGCTGTTGGGCACTCCCCTGCAGGTGATCCCGGGCGGCGAACTCGGCGCCATCAATTCATACGGCAAAACCCCGGCGCCGCAGCGATTCCTCCTCGCAGGGTCGGCGTTCCGCCGCGCGATCTCCTGGTCGGCGCGCCTCACCTCCTCGGCGAAGTCGTGCCACGCGTCCACCATCGCGTCGTCCCCCGTCCACGTGTACGAATCCCGGCGCTCCCCGAGGTACTCCTCGTCCGAAGAGTGCGTGGAGAGCGTGTCGATGACGGCCATGAACGTGGTGGCCTGCGTCAAACTCGGCAGCCCCGAGAGGAAGAATCGGTGGGGGTCGGCGAGGAGGCTCTCGTACTCCGGGTCGCCCTCGGCGGGGACGAGCCGGCGCATCAGCGGGGGGCGGCTCGGGATGTAGCCACCGAGCGGGTACTGGCCGAAGTTGAGCGCGGCGTGCTGAGCCGACGCGAGCCAGAGGAGGGTCGTGAGGATGGAGGCGAGATCGGCCGGGGAGCCGAGCCGGGGCCACCAGTCGGCGCTGCTCTTGTCGGCGTGGCCCACGTCGACGGCTTCGGCGTACCAGGCTTGGAGCTCGGAGTCGGCTTGGACCGCGTGCGGGGTTGGGTAGTAGGCCTGGACGTAGGTCCGGACCCACGACTCGAGGGCGGACCACAGGAGGAGGCCGTCGTTGGCGTAGGGGTAGTCCTCTATCACAAGCTTCAGCCCATGGGGTTGGCTAGGATCCTCTATGGCCATGCCTCTGTTGTCACACAAAATAACATCAAATATATATTAATATTGTCAAATTGGGAGATCATTTCAAGTGAAATATATTGATATCTCTTTTCTTGTCATGGATTCTTGCTGAATAATTGCAAAGAACTATTCTTGTTTAATTTAGTCATAAACTTGGCTAGCCATGCTTGATTTGTTAGTGAAATATTTTTCCTTAGTAATGGAAAACATAATATTACTTCTAATTTTGTGTTTTTTTTTTTTTTGATTAAATTGTTCTTGAATGTTGTAAACTTATGTCTGCAACATTTTGGTGATGGTTGTGTGTAACAAAGTCAGGTTGAAGGTAATCGATCGATACTTGCCTTCTGATGAGATCGGCAGGGAGGCCCTCTCGGTCGAAACGCCAGTGATCTCGGTAGAAAGAGGCACTGATCTCCATACAACAAGATCTAGGGGTGAAGCCATACTCGATGACTCCGCCGCCATTGATGAGGATCTGGCGAGCGAGAGCATTGATCTCAAGGGTGTACCGCATGTGGGGCTTGAGCAGCTTGAAGATTGGATGCATGGCGCTTAATTGTCGATGTGCGGCTATTATGAAGGGCTCCATGCATGCATGGGTCCTCAACCTGCAGCCAATTTCAACTAAAATGTTATCATGTCGTCACTTGACTTGCAAATTTGAAGTAGGTGCAATCTATTAGACTTCATTAGGGTACACCCATACCAACTTTCATGATTTACTTGATGTATGAGTGGATGGAACTTACCAATGGTTGACAAGTTGGTGAACACCAGCATCATTGGAGGAGACGTGGGCCTTGGCAAGGTGCCATAGCCAATTGCTAGTGGCATCAGTGGGTGGCGTGAGGACACGTTTGGCCCTTGAACAACCAGGTGTTGCCGGTGGGAGACACAGCTCAATGGCTATTGGCTTTAGAGTCCCAAGTGGAGTGAGAAAGAAGAGAGTTCTTGTACCATAGGCCTTCCTTCCATCTTGTGCATTGATCCGGTCAAGTAATGGGAGGTAAACATCATGGTAATCCAAGATGAAAAGCTTGTTCTCCTCCAATGCCTGTTATATATATGAGAAGTTTGAACAAAAAATCAGCAAAATATGGGAAAATCTGATAGCATTTAATCTGACAAAGTAGCCTTGTAGGCTCCAAACAATACAAAAGCGTTCCAACAAGAGTTTATCAACTTGTTTCTTTCTCAAAAGAATTACCTGTTGGACTGACATGCCATTGAGATGGCCGATGATGTGTTCTTCTTTGATGGCAGATTCAGGTACACCATGGATGGCAGGATCGAGCTTGCTAACAGGAGGGAATACCTGAAGGGAACAAAAAAATAAACCCTTAATATTTGCGAATTTCTCACTTCCAAGAACCTGAAAATAACTTTTTATGCCAATTTTTACTGAAACGAAGAGAACTCATCCTTGGAAATGTTATAATTACCTGAAGCCGCTCGATATTGACGGGGTTAATGCCGGCGAGTGCTTGTCGAGCGAATTCATCATCGCGCAGCCATGCAAACTTGTCCTCTGCAAGAAAGCATCCGAGAAAACCAATGGTCAGAAGATATGCAGCACAAAGAGTTATGATGATCGCATGATTGCAAATGATATGCTGTGGCAATCCCACGCAGAAATTTTAGGCAACATAGCTTGGTGTGAACTGTGAGGACTCGTGCGGGCGTGTGTTTAGTCTCACATTGGTTATTCGTTGGCTAAATCTTGGGTACTTATACAGGATCAAGAAATCTAAATAGTACTTTCTGGCTAACCATTTTGGGTGAGGTTCTGAATTGTTGCAAATGATATCAGAGCGAATCCAATCCATAATCTATGTGGACTAGGTAACACTACAATACATATCCATAGGAGCTGACCATGGACCGATCGTGGTGCTCATGATTAGATTTGAATGGATTTGAACATTTGAACTTTCAGCATGACGAGGACGTCAGGACTTAAATTAGAGCGAGGATATGAGGACTCGTGTCCCACATCGATTATTTGTTAGGTAGATTTTGGACAAAGAATCCAAGTAAAAAGGATCCACACTAATAATAAAAATTTCGTCCCTCGAGCATGCTCTTGCACCATCATTGGTAGCATCTCGTTCCAATTTTTAGCTTGTTAGATAGAATTTGAAAAAGTGTTTACTCGAACCAAGCATATGCCTTCCATTTGTTGAAATGAAGATGGGTGTTGGTCTCAGGACTAATTAAGATGGCATGAGGAATGGAACGTAACATGGACCAGCCATCAGCATCGAGTCGCATTCATCAAGAGGAGGCCAAGTTCTATGTGCATAAAAGTGCCACGTTTAGGCATGGTGATCGGTAGCGAGCAGGTGCAATCGCCCACAACAAAGATGCTTGATGTCCATGACTTCCAATAATTAAGGGCTTGCAGGATGTAGTTCCACACTCTTTGGTTTTAGCTCGAGGTTTGACATAAATGATGTCAAAGTTAGATGACACAGGAAATGTGCATTTAATTGAAAGCAATGGATTTCTTCCATCCATGGACTTTGACATGCTCAAACTATCTCAATTGAGTTTTGTCAAACAGTTGTATGATTATAGAGAAGGTGCTTATTAGCTTACTTGTTATGATGTCGGGGGTGTCGTATCGGAGCAGGCCTTGGCTTGACTCTTCAATCTTGCTCACAAATGGGATCTTATGGAAAAGCTGGTCTTGCAAGGTCTGCTTCAAGCGAAGGCCTTCTTTGAAGAGGTTGTCGATGTCATGGAAGGCCTTGAAGTCATGGCTCTCCGGGGAGATGGATGCAACAAGAGAAGGCAACAGGTTGTGGAGCATTGCTTTCAGTGCACCTGACGTTAACATCTCTTGCTTCGCCTCCTCGAATGCTTCATCGCGAGGCACATATATTGGCAATGGATCCTCCACCCGGCGCTCCGCATGCATATCTGCAGCGCAAATGGTTGATCAATAAGAATGTCATAAGATTCTTGTTAATTCAAGATATAAAGAAGCTTTTGTTTACAGAATTCTGTCTTCTGAAAGGTATTGGTCTTCCACAAAGTTGGCTTCATGGAAGTGTATACATGTTTGGGGTCATTTTTGTTGTTAATTTGGTCAGTTGGGGTTGGTTGGGATTAAAGAAGGATTAGACTTGATCATTTCAGACCAGAATCAAGACCCATTCCTCCTATCCTCCTGCACTTACTCCAAGTGGCCAAGTCAAACACTCCATAGGATTGCATGGCTTTACTAGTCAAAAACTTTACACCCAAAAACCAGAAGAATATTGTTTCCATGGAAGCAATTGTGAACACATAGAACTCTGACTGACATCCAGCTCTTGCCGACCCTAGAGATGGTGGTAAGGAGGTGAGAAATGTGGTGACAGTATATTGTTTCAATATGGGTAACCATTTTTTTTCATCATAAATATTCCTGTCAATTTATCTGGCTATTAGTTATCCTACTTCTGAAAGCAAATTATCGTAATTTGATGCCAATAGGACTTCAGAGTTTGCAGGTTCTTAGCCCTTGGTGCCAGAGAGAGGTTCAGTGTTTGAATGCAAATGGTGAACAACCAAATCGATGGACAAGTATTCTAATACTGAAGAATGTCTTTGCTCCATCTGCCAATTTTTGGTCCAACCCTGGCCTCAGAGCTTGCCACTTGGTACAGAACAAAGTTTGGCTTAGGATCAACTTCAGAAAGCAAACCAACTGGTGAATTCAACCTAACCTATATAAATTTATAAAATATCTCCACATTGTAGTTACTGTCATTTGTTGACACCCATGCCTTTGTCTTAAAGGAGTTCACTATCACCATACCAGTCTGATAGAAATGTGCCATTACCTGTACTGGTTGGTGGCCTCCCTGTTCTACATCTCCGTGGATATGGTATTTTCTCTCCTCCAAGGACCGGCCGCGCATGCTCGATCCCCTTATCGGGGTTGCCCAAGTCATTGTAAGTAGCATAGTCGTAAATTCTATCAGTGAGCTTCCTCTCCCCCGTGCCGCCGCCCCTCAGCTCCTTCAGCTCCATTTCCCTGAGTTCCTTCAGGCCAGGGGGTGTCTCTGAAGGCAAATAGGGCTGTTCCAACCAAACCATTAAGACAAAAAGGCTCATTAATTAAGGCAACTAGTGTGGACTACAAGTTCTAGTGGATTCAAAAATAGCAATAACCATATAATTTAAAGTACTAAAGCCTAGATTTGCATCATTATAACTGTTAGTTGTTACTGTTAATCATCAAATTGTGTATACAATTTGTTTATTGCAACTATAATACTTTAAGTATCATCATGATTAGTGTTAATTATTGTTATGATCATTTTTGAAAAAATCGTATACAGAGGAGGGATGGGAGACCTTGTTGCTGAAGAAGATCCTCTTGTTGGGGTGAATTCTGGTGGGTTGGACCCAAGAGTAGCAGGAGAAGTGGACGGCGCCGCAAGCGAAGCCCTCGACGACGATGCTCTCCAAGAAGAACTCTCTCTGGCGCCTGTTGAGCACCATGATGGCTCCCGGCATGCCGAAGCTGGAGTCCACCATGAACTCAGCTGTGTACACCACCCTCTCTCCCCTTCCATTCTTCTTCTTAAACCAGTCCCTGAGCACTGCCTGGTTGCTTGTCTTTGGCCTCTGTGTCCCTTTGGTATTGAAGAAGAAATTGGGGATCAGAGGTAAAATTAACAACTCAATCAAAATAATAGAGAAAAGAAGAGTAGAATCTAATGAAGAAAAGTCATGAAACCAAATTATATTGTTTAGAAATATTTAGTTCCAGGTGGGTACGGTAAGCAAGCAGGTCAAGGTTTTGCAACCAATTGTCTCCTCCAAGAAGCTCCAGCTTAATGGAAAAAAAATGCAAAGAAAAACATTTTTTTTCTAAATGAATCAACAAACAAATAACGTTACAGTAATCAAACCAAAACAGCAAAAAGTTGAAATAAATCTCGAGAAATTGGAAAGGACATGGACTTACGTGGATCGATCTCGGTGCTGACAAGCTCCAAAACGACGTTCCTACCAATCTTATCAGAGAAGGCATCGAGCTGGCTCGCAATCTTCTCTTTGAAATCCTGCTTCTTCTTCTTCCTCACTGTCACTGCCGCCCGGACCTTAAAGGTCGCCGGCTTCTCGGCCGCCACCTTCGTCACTCTTTTCGTGACCACTGCCGCTGTTGGTGTTCTCGCAACTCTCCTCACCCCACAAAGACTCCTTTGTCTCAATGGAAACAAAGCAGAGGGGGAGCAGAGCAAGCTCTGCTCCCCTCGAAGCATTCGAGAGCTCGGAGGAGGAAGGAGGGGTGATTTTTGGATCAAAGAAGTACCCAAAATCTCGATGGAAGCCGCCATTAGCTATATTTTTTCTTTCCAAGATCTCACCTTTGTGGATCAAACAGAGAGATGGGTGTTCCGCTTCCTTGCTCTGTTGGTTTGGTTCCTTATAATATTTTGGTGGGAAGAGGGGAGAGGAGAGGGCCTCTTTTACGCAAGAGAGGAATTGGGGGTCGTTTTGGTCGTTAAATGGATGCTTATACCCCTAACCTATCTGAAATGACATTTTAATCCTAAATGAGCAAAAAAGTTTTGCCATCAAAAAGGTGTAGTGCTGTGATTGGTGGACCAGCTGGAGTAGTGGTGTGCCCCATCCACAAAGAGGGGAGGGAGGAAAAGGGGTAGGATTTGGCTTTGGCACTCAAGCCTAAAGTAGCCATAGCTACATGATTGTGGGACAATTCTTGTGTTGATGTTCCGTATTTAGTTTGTGCCCGAGTATATCTCGCAATTATGGCTAGAACAAGTTTTCTATTTATAAAACTACCATTAAGATATATGAATCTATACGTAGATAAAACTTTGCAAGAGATCAGATTTGGTGCTCTTTCAGAGTATTTCTAGTAAAAAGAGTCCTGTAAGAAATGAGTTATGCAATCAAAATAGCTCTCCTATGATATCCATAAAAATCTCCAATCCTAAATCTAGGTTTTAAGGATAGGCATCAAGACTTGTTGCTAGCAAGCTAAGCTTAAAAGATAATTTAATGAACTGATAAAAGGATTATGTCACTTAAAGCACGGCTATAGCTGTATAAAGTTTTGTTGGGGGAAAAATGGACCACCTTATAAGCACAAGCAAAGCATCCAAATCCGACAGCAAGGCCGAGCTCTCCCAAG
>JAOXJJ010000069.1:6871441-6964040 GCA_025769935.1 Phoenix roebelenii
GGACGCGGGATCCCCACATCCTCCAGCTCGAAGCCTCTCCACAGGTCATCCAGCAGCAGCAGGAAGTTCTTGCTCTTGAGGTACTCGAAGAGGACCGTGTTCGCTGGCTGTCCGTGGGCCTCCAGATTCAGTCCCAATTTCTTGGCTATTCCCTTCTGAAGCTTCTCCAGAGTACACTCCTTGGAAGCCACCGTCCATATCACATGGCCGAACTCCGAGCTCCTGTCGCTGCCGGGGAGGAAACTGTTGTTGACGCGGTTCAGGAGAGTGGTTTTGCCTAGCCCTCCCGTGCCCCAAATCGCTATGATTCCCACGCTATCATCATCAAGGTGGCGCAGGACTTCTTTCACATATGACTCAATTGCTACCAACCCGGGAATTGGAGGCATCTCCTGGACCGACGCCGGCGGCAACCTCCTCGCGACGACGATAGAACGTGCTTCAGTTTGCAGCTCCTCCACCACCTTAGCCTTCTTCGTGGCTCTCTTGCCGTCTTTGTAGCTCGAGACACAGTCGAAGGGGACTCCCCACAACCTCTTCCTCTTCCGGCAGGCTTCTTCCATTTTGGCCGCTTCACCTGCTTCAGCTTCCACCCTCTCGAGCCAGTCGTCGACTTCTGGAGTGCGCTTCCTTCCTTCTCTCTCGGCGATTTCGATATCTTCGACGATGCCAGCCCTCGTAGCTTTCAATCTATCCATGGTGCCGGTTAGAGCTGCCACGTTTTCTCCACTCGTGCCGAGATATCTGATGTGCCGGATAATAGGCCGAATGATAGGCCCGACAATAGGCCCGATAATAGCCTTTGTAGCTTCCACGAGAGGTATCAGCTTTCCGGCAACATCAGCAGCTTCCAGAATGCGCTGCCTTGTGGTTTGAGGAAGGAGATTCATGGCGAGAAGGTTTGAGAAAAGGGGAAAGGGGAAAGTGGATGTCAGGATGTGGAAGCAGATACTTCTCTGCCTTGGTGGTTGAGCATATGCTCCCTTTGTTTTAGTCTAAAGGAACTTGTGGTTGCAAGAGAAGCGGTCAACAGCTCTGTTTTCTAGTCCAATGGTGATTGTGGAATTTTTTTTTGTCTTTTATTTTTTTTTTGGCAATGCCAGCATTTGGACAAACTTTACAGTCATATTTAAATACTGTCGGATAGACATCTGCCGTCATGAACGCGACTCCAAGTCAAGGAATCTCCATTCCTCTCCCACTTATCGTCTCCTCTCTTCTTTTTTTAATATTTTAGTCATATATTTGGGAATCTCTGCTCTTAACCTCAGACCTTTATCATCAAGCCTGGTTCGATGAATTCATACAAGAGTGTCGCCCTTAACAAAGAGAGGTTGGAGTCATCTGTCGTTCTCTAATTGTCGTCTATAGTTCTTTTTTTCCTCTCAGTTGAGAATTTAAATTTTCTTTTACGATAAGTCCGTAGCCACTGTGTGTATTTTTTTTAAAAGCAGCTTCCTATGGATGGGAGGGGTCTCCGTTCTGCCTTTGAAGCAAGGAGGAAAAAGGTACTATTTTTTTTTCATATATACCCTTTAAAATATATAAAATTATATAAATATTTTTATAAAATTGTTATTTTTTATACCCTCATAAAAAATTTATTTTACTTGTATACTCTTTTTTTTTTAATATATGTACCCATACCATTCAACATCATTACCAATTAAACGATTTTAATTTGAAATACTTGAAATACCCATATAGTAGACATGCAAAAAGAAAATTATCTATGGATATATATACAATTAGCAACTTTGAAAGGGTATCCATGCAATTATGCATATTTAGGAGGGTATAAACTTTAAAAAATAATAAAAAATGATCAAAAGTCAATAAAAATAATTCAGTTGTTCTTAATAAAAACAAGTGGTAAAAAAAATTAATGTTATTATGTCACATGATCTCATGTTAATATCAACTCTTATAAAATGAACCATGCTTCTTTGATAAAATTTTTGCCTCAAAAACAAGCAATAACTCAATATTTAAGATTTATTAAAAATATTTTACTAATCTAAGCATCTATAATTAATTTAAATTTGATATACTTTAATCTTTTAAAAATAATGAAGAATATACATATATGATAGATTCAAGAATGATAACTATATCAAAATTAAATGGAGAATAATATTACGAAAATAATCACCTAATATTCCAATTTTACCGAGTCATGATCTTAAAAAAAAAAAAATTGTTAATGTTGCTTAATATTCTTTTGACTCAATTGAATCATAAGAGGCTTAGCAAATTCCAACCGAGTTTTGATCTTTTTTTAATAGATTTTTTGAATGTATACTTTTCTAAATATGAGAATTATATGAATATCCTCATAAAATTATTATTTGCATATATACCCTTATAACTTTTTTTTGCATATCTACCTATAAGAGTTTTTCAGTCATTTTAGTTTTAAGCCGTTTATTTTTTAACGACGTTAGATTGTATGGGTACATATGCAAAAAAAGAAAAAAAAAAGATATACATGCAAATAATAATTTTACGAGGATATTCATGCAATCCTATATATTTAGGACCACACCAAGATGAGAGATATCAAGCTATCTAGAGTCTTTCTGGACTTTAGATATAACTAGCCTGCCACCTTACAACAAACTAGCTTGGATTAATATTTTTGCACAAAAAAAAACTGTGCGGTCTTGAATATCTGCCATTTCATCCCATCTGGAAGATGGATGGTTGTCGCTTATTCCCACGATGGACCATATTTGGCATCCAACTAATATTCTCTATCTTGAGATGAGCGGCTGACGAGGTTCCACAATGAGTTTTCTTTTCTGCTCAGCTTTAGCTAGCTTACCTGGCCGAGCAGCATACAAATTCATTTACGCAAACTTCATCCAATCATGTATTACCAGCTGGAGTATATTCTTCTCTAGCAACCCACAACAGCACCGAACCTAATAATGATGATTCACCCGAGCAGAGAACGATTACCCATTTAGTACTACAATATTTGGAGGATAAGAAGCTTTGGATAGCTAAGACGTATATACGGTAAACTATTAAACCTTTTCTCCTAAATTTTGATGAATACACGATGAAAGCCAGAGACAGCACATATACCGCTGGCAGCAAACATCTGCGATCCATTAATCTCAAAGAAGCTGTATGACCAGCGGAGAATAATTAAAACAGAATTACGAAAACATATTTTTATATAATATATTTCGTGCAGAATAGACGGAGAGCCGGCAAGTTTTACAAAACCAGCTTTATAGAAAGCAACCGAACAGGGAACTTAATGAAATCGATTTAGGTTTCGTATAATCCCATTTTAGCAGAACCTGAAATCCAAAAGGCACCAAAGGTTGCATCTGCAAAAAAGCTAACTGAAGAAATGCAGCTAGCATTATAAACGAAATCAATCATGTTTGGCTTAATCCTAAGCATCCAAACCAACAGTACAAACCCTCTTTATAAGATGGAAAGAACACTGACCCCCTCATAATAAAGCATTGGCCACCATCAGCTGTCACAAGACCAGGACCGGCTGGGTATTAACCCTAACTGGATCTTAAGCACATGATCAAACTGATACAAAAACCAAACTTCCGATGTTTCATACCAACAGACTCAAATTAGGTTCCATCATGAGTCCTACATTGCCTATAGAAAGAAAAATGATAGCATTTATATGGAAAACTGTAAAATAAGGTAGAGGCAAACCTTGCTCAAGTAATTTTAGATCACACAGTGGAGGATGTAGTATTTCACATCATAAAAGAAATGACACAATTCCACCAAATGGATCACAAGGATCCTTTCCACCAGAACTATAAAAAAATTGCTAGTATGTGCATAAGAACTGGTGAAGCAAGTATAGACAAGCCATGCTCAAGTAATTTTCTCTCACAAGAACTGGTGAAGCAAGTACAGACAAGCCATGCTCCAGTAATTTTATCTCACACCCAGCAAAGGGTGAATGGGTATTTCACGTCATTAAAAAGAAAAAATGACAAGCTCAATCATACTAATCATAATTCTCCTTTCTACCGCAACTATGAATCAAGACTCTTCCTGTTTATCCTTTTGTTACTCATAAATATAAAACCGCAAACTTCAAGGCTGCTTCAGAAATAATGCTCATGCTGATTAATTGTACTCATAAACTTGGTGGTCTAGTAGAACAGAAATATCTTTTCCTGGCAAGCATAAAATTATAGCACAACATTGTAAGTTATGACTTGTACAAAACCACAAAAAAATGGCACCCAGTAAGTTTTGAGAAAGAGAGATAACAGGAAAAATATCAGATTATTGCAAAAGAAACATAGATCCATGAATGGCACTTATAGATGGTAAAAGAGGATAAGTAGGGGAAGTCACATACCTTCTAAACCAAAATTTCTTTAAGAAACAAAAGCTGAGCTTCCTGGAGGAGGAAGCGCAACAACCTTCCCTATCGCAACTGTTTTCCCTGTAAAACATAAACCATGTTACTGTATTACAATAAGCACAACAGCATCATCACTCGAGAATTCTCTTCTCACCTTCCGTACGAAGGGTAAACCTTCCAAGCTGGGCAAAATCTGAAAAGTTCTCGATGCATATCAAGTTATTCACCTAGATGACAGATTTAAGTAGATAATTAGTACTAACAAAGTGTACACTCGTACATTTTGTTAAGAGTACTTCAAAGGGTATACCTGAATGCGGCAGACAACAGCAGCACCATTCTTAACGAAAAGAGGCTTTCTCTTTGGCTTCTTTTTCTTAGGATCCGCACTCTTTTTCTTCAAATCAATTTCTTCTATAAGATCTACAATCTCACACTCCTCAACAATTGCATGAATGTGTAACACTGCCTTGTAACCAGCAGTGAAAATTGCCTAGCACAATAATAAAGCATCAAGAATGCTCGGTGATTTAACTGGACATTTGTTCCCATAAGACAAATAGCATCGTCGGAACCAAGAAAGGCTCTTTTTTATCAAGGAAAAGGACTTACATTGTCAATCAATTCAAGAATCTGCAACTGGGCATTGAATTCAGTAACAGCACCTATTGGATTTGCTGCATGGACATGACAAATTGTGTTAACACATGTTGCCAGTGTAATATTCAGATACAAGCAATTTCTAAATTTCATTATTGTTGAAGAATTCCTTGTATGAAGAATACAAATATGTTTCTTTTTATTTATAAAAGAAACTGCATGTACCAACAAAGTTATCACAAAGTTATCAAGGGAAAAAAATGAAGAAACAGCCTACAGTCATATGAAATTTCAGAATTTTTTACTAAGCACATAGCCCTGTAAAGATTACTAGCATTCAGGGAAACCCAAATTAGAGTCATGGTCAATCCCACCACCAAAAGACATAATACGGCCATTCAAGAATTTCATAGTATCGTAAGATTTTTAACAGAACAAGCGCCCTAGGAAAACGATCCAAATTAAAGCATGCAAAGAAATCATAAGGTATGCCACAAGACCTGGAAAAATGGAATATTAGTATATCATGCTGCTTGATAAGAATCAATCTAACAAGACAAAATAGGTGCGAGCAAACTGGAGAAGCAACCAAGAAATTACGGGCATGTTCAAGATTTAAGGAGACCACGATAAGAAATAGTTTGAAAAGGCCAGGTGGGAAATGTTTCCACTAAAAGAGACAAGTTGAGAAAAACGACTTAGAAAACCAGTAATAGCAGATGTATCTGTTGATCAGGACAATGTCAAAGTTAATAAAGCCACATCCATACAACTGGGAAATGGTTTCTTGGTTATGGTGATGATTTTTTCAAGATAAAGACATCTAATATTATAGTTAAATGCATATCACAGCCAGACAGCAATCATGGCACATCCCTAATAAAGATTTGGCATGCATAGATTATAAATAGAGATCAGGCTTCCCTAAAATTCCTTGACAACCATCAGGTCACCAGAAGGCACAAAAATAGAAACAAAACAAAACAAAATCTAATCTGTTCCAAGTAATCTTGATATGCCCTTATCAGGACAACATTGAAATGACTGAGGAAGAAGACCTGTTTAAATCAATAGGCACATTAAAGATCACAATAAAATAAGAGTTAATCTATCATCATCCATTAGCAATTATCTATATATGTGTTCAGGCCCACAGCTCGGTAGTTACAAGGATATTGAGAGCTTCAAGTTCCATGCATGGATACACTCTCAAAGTGTGTCCTATAAGACTCATCATTTCTGGCAGGTGCTTGCAGCATCCAAATGGCTTATCATTAGCTAAACCTCTTTTGTTACAAACTCTTTCTTAATCAATGTATCCTATATAAATGAATTCAGAAGACTGTTATTTGCCCATCAGTTCTAATATATTCATGGCTTCATTAGACTGTCCATTAAGAATTTATATAGCCAGAAATGGTGGTGTCTGCAGAATAAATTACAAATCTAATAATGTTAGTTCAGGAGTAATTCTCTGTATCAGACTTCAGGTTAATATATATAATTTATGAATTACAGTAAAATAAATTGCAATGTAAGAAGATTCATACAAAATGAAAGTAGCAAATCCTCTAGATGCTCTCACCCCAATATTTTTCTTTTAGATTTAAGGGTCATAACTTTCTCATTTTCATATCATTATTTTCTAACTACGTACTGAAGTGGATAGTTTAGCATTATTTGCATGGATATCCAAAATAAAATATAGAAGCATCTTTCAAGCACTACCAGAGAACGCCAATTTAAGCTGTATGCTTTTGAGATTAGGTTTATATAAGAAACTAATACCAATGCTTGAAAGGACAAAACCAGCCAAGATATCCTCTTCTTCAATCCCTGACAATTTGACCCGGACATTCTCACCAGGTCCAGCACATCTTACTTTATTTTCATCACAGTGTATAGCAAGCACTTTTACATTAGCCTGTCGATCATCAAGCAATACAACATAACTGACCCAATAAATTTAAAACTATGAACAAACTGAGCCTAAGAAGAGATCATACTTTGTTGGGCATGATCAACAAGCTGTCACCTTCACGAATACTTCCAGACTCTATTTTTCCCATCACGACAGTTCCCATTTCTCTGTATTTATCAATAATTGGCATCCTGTATATCAAAAGTTTATTATTATTTTATAATAACTTGTCAAATGGCATTGCCAAGAACGGCTAAATAATTAGGTACAAGGATGCAGAAAAATTAACTTGATGAATCTCCATCACATCTATGGAAACTGCTAAGATTGGGCAAAAGAGGAAAACTAAAGTTCTGATCATAAAGTTAGCTGAACATAATTATTTCAAACCTTCCATATGCATTACACCACAAAGCGAACTCTCATCCAACTCTACCAGACTCTAACATCAACCTAGAATATATGCTCTCCTTTTTCCTTTTCTCTTTCCCAAGTTTACCCTTTTTAACTGACAGAGTAATAAATGCATTCAGTTTTTTTCCCCTTTAACCTGTCTTACAAGAACCAAACTAAATGTGTATCCAATTATTTCAAAATAGAAGACCCCTCGGTGCATCAAATCATGATTGTTCATCCTGAATTACAGTACCACTTGCAGCTCAGGGTAACGGGATCGCCATTCACAACCATCTATATTGTTCAAATCAAGGGTTTAAGTACCTCACTGGTATGGCATGGACCCATACCATACTAACAAGCAGTACACCTACGGGTGCAGGCATAACATAACTGAGTTGCATACTGTGTCTCAGTACAACACGTACCAAGGGGCATACCAGTACTTTAGTGGTACATGCATCAGTACTTATATTGTTTATTTCACAAATAAAGAAAAATTGATGGTAAACCATGTGATTCACTAATTACTCCTTTCAGTTTGATGCATCGTGTACAATAGAGACATTATAATGCATGATCCATCATGCGCATCTTGGGTGCCAACAACTGGTTGGAAACTAAAAGAGATGGAAGTGAATTCGTACCTGAGAGGACCTTTAGGATCACGTGGAGGAACAGCAATTGAATCTAAAACTTCAAAAAGACAAGGACCATTCCACCAATCACAAATGCTTTTCTCCACTCTGGTCTTCATATTGGTACCCACCAAACCAGAGATAGGAAGAAAATGAACATCTGTATAAAGTGCATAAGGAACAGACAACTGTATTATATACAAACTAGCAGTTTATCACATTGGTTCAGCTCTCTCATTAGTAAAGTTTGATTGATGAAGTATGTGCTATATGCAGCTATAGCTCAGCTAGCATTGAACTTCTTTTCACATGATATTGATGAATTGATAATTATCTTTGACTTGCAAAATCTTAACACATGAGAGAAATGATGGGTATGCTTGAGCAAGAATAAACGGAGCAAATGGATAAATGACAAGGTCCATACTCATGGTAGAGCCAAGTATAATTATTTTAAAAGACTTGCATGGCAGACTAAAAGTAGTTTGTCTAAAGATACAGATTTAATTAAATGCATCTGACAAAAATGTGGTTGGCCAATTTGACTTCATCCCTTAAACTTCCATCATAAAGTAAGAGTACAAGCACCACGATACAAGGAACCCGGTGGGCCATTAAAATAAATTCCCAATAATTGCATAAAAAACACTGGCCTAGAGTTTTCTCACATCCATATCTGAAGCACACAGGCCTGTTTAGATAAAATAGTCAAGTGATCAAAGAATAAACCATCAATAGATCATCCCTTATATTATAACGTAAGAGAACAAGCACCACCAGACAAGGAACCTGGTGGGCAGTTAAAATCCTCAATAATTGTGTAAAAGACACCAGCCTAAAGTTTTCTCACATCAGTATCTGAAAGCACACAGGCCTGTTTAGCTAAAACAGTCAGTGATCAAAGAATAACCCCTCAACAGAAAGCTATGAAGCACAGACATGGATGTAGGGAAATAAGACATGATATGAATATACCAATACATCAAAACTTTAAAAAATAGGTAACAGTATGGCTGAAATGTTTCGATCAATACATGTGTTATTTTATATATATGTGAAAAAACTTCCCTAAAGCATAATGGAATACCATAGTAACATAATCCATATTCTACACAAGCTCCATGAGTTGCCACTCTCATCCATAGACCAAAATCCAAGCCACATAGTCCATACCATCACATCAACATCACATTCTACAATTTCCCACACATGATATCCATTATTAAAAGTTTAATATTCATAGGAAGAAAAAAGCCCCCACATCGTCTCTAAATCCAACTGCTGCTTCGCTCTCACTCTCATAATTAAAAGGCTAAGATTCATAACCAAAAAACTCTCCCTCACCCTTATTTCCAAGTACAACCGCTGCTTCCGTCTTTCTCTCTCCCCTCTCTTAAATAGGGCACATAAAATTTGAGATCTAGGATTTACGTATCAGATTGCACCACTTCGTACCACCTGCACTAGGCATATCATACCAGCCTCTTAGGAAACCAATACTTAGTACACCCCCTTTGCTGAGTGCCAATACCATGGGATGTACCATGAAAATACTTGGTACAGTCTGTATCCATTGGGTGTCAATACAGGTAAGGGAACCAATAGTTAAAACCTTGCATGAGATTGATGGACAGACTTAAGTTTAAAGGAAGTCGATCTGGGCTCCACACCAGCCTAACTCAACCCAATATCCAATCAATTGTCCACAGACATATCCAAAAAGTATCTAAGGGATTGCTAATTATAAAACTAGAATTACTTAAAATAATTATCCAACATTTATCCATCTGTACCCAACAAGTATTTGTATATGATTCATACTTGAAATGGCCATGGCATGCAAATTTGAAGTATCCATGCATCCTAACCAAGAAGGATAATGCATAGGATTACCAATGACCATGCAATTAGTTTTATGTAACAAATATTGATTTTGGATTAAGTAGGCCTTAGATCAAAAAGTACACAACTAATAGATTCATCAACAGTCAGCTGAGAGCAGGGTGCTATCATGCTATTAAATGGCATCATGCACCAAATACAGAAAATGGAGAGATGAACAAGGTAAAAACAAGAAATTCTAAACAACCATAAACTAGATAACAGCTAGTCACCAATACGATGTAGACTAAATCTGAATTTAAGACTCACAAGAAGCAAGTTTCCTCCACCAGGATTAAAAGGACTACAAAGCAAGCTAAGCTCCAATAATCCAAGTGAAAGAAAAAACAATCCCTTAAGCAATAGAGGGAACATTAGCTCTGAGCTGCATGCAATCAGCTCATGTACACAGCTAATAGATTCATCAACAAACAGCTGAGAGCAGCCTTAAACAATAGAGGGAACATTAGCGCTGCCAAACGAATAAGCTACTTGCAATCAGCTCACGTTCAGCTAAAAATGATCGCTTAATAAACAAGAGGATTTTTAGCTCGGAATATAAATGAGCCAAACATGAGGTAGGCCTAGCTCGATCATGCTCGGATCAATATAACTTAAAATAAACATGGAAATGAATAATTACTAATTTATCATTTACTTAAGCTTCCTAAACTTAGCAGTCAAACACAAGACAGATTCATACAAAAAATTTAAGGACAGCCATCTAGGTGCCTAATCAGGCTAGCCACCCAAGCAAAGCCCACTTAAGCACTAGTCTCTAAGAGTTTCATTTCTCTATTTCTTTCCCTATTTGAACTCATATGGGACAACTGGAGGGCAGCAGAATACTGCCAGTGGAGCAATCCAGTGGGCTGATTAATGCTTAGCGGTGGAATGGTGAGTGGCGATGGACACAGACAGTTGTGGCTAAAACTAGTAACAGACAGACATATTTTTTACCTCTATCTATCTTTCTCTTGCATACATAACTTTTTTTGCTCTTTTTCCTCTAGCAATGTTTTTTTTTCCATCTGCTTCCCCTGTTTTTTTCCTGTTGCTGTACATGCCAGCCTTTGTTTTGCTTGCTTCCTTCCCTCATGATGGATGTGACTTGTTTTGCAGCACATTGCTGTCGCTTCTCTACCCTTTTCTCCTCCTCTTCCTCCTACTTGTTGCCGGGGGGGTTGGCTGCCTTGCTATGTCCCTGCAGCCTACTGGCTGCCGCAGTGGCAGCAATGCTGTTGCTGCTCTCCACTTTCTTCTTCTAGTGGATTTTCATCTTCGGTCTTTTAAGCGTGAAAAATAGGTCTAATAATGCCATATATAGTGAAAAATAGGTCTTCTTAGAGGATTTTCCTCCCTAGGCAGCTGTCTACACCTAGGCACTTGCCTAGGCCACAAAGGGGGCCTCGCCTAATCAGTTGTACAAACATGAGATCAGGGTTCAGTTTATTATTCTCTCAACGTTCGACCCACAAGTTGTTTTGTCATCCAATCCAGGCTGTCTGAACAGTGGCACCACAGGATTCACTGGTTTGGGCAGGTTTTGGTGAAGTCTGGGTTTTACCTTGACCTAACCTGCTTCGCATGTAGCAGGTTAACTGGGTCAACCCAGACAGTCAACCGGGTTTTAAAACACTGCTCGAGACAACATTGAATTATATGGTTGCGAGTCAACTAAACTAGCAAAGATATCATAAGAGGAACAGCACCACCCAACAAATGAAAATAAAAAAAAGTAAAATACTGATCCTGCAAATGCTGCAATAGTGCGCAAAGTAAGAAAGCAACACATTTACTTCTATGAACCAAACCTCCTTTGCAGTATGGAAAAAAAACATAATGTCAATGGCATGGAGAATTGCTGAAAAGTGCAAACTTTTGTTGTTCTTTTTCCAAAAAATAGTTCACATTGGAACAATTCAAGTAAAAATGTCAACATTACATAAAGCATGAATGTCAAATAAATTATATGAGGAGATGATCCTAAAAAAGAAGTGAAAAAAAAAAGTGAATACAAAAAAAGGAGATGTTGGAAAAAGGAATAACATTAGTGCTGTGGAAAAAAGTAAAAACACATGAATATAGCTCATGAAAAGTTAGACCATACTACCTTTCCTTAAGTAACCTGAAGACTTGAGGAAAGGAACCATCTTAGACTCTATTTCGTCAAACCTGCAAAAGAAAAGCCCCATGAAAAAAAAAGGTGAAACTGCCACTCTTTAGCAGGCAAAAATCACAAATTTAAATCACTTGTAGATGGAAAAAAAAAGACAGGACTTGAACAAAACCTTTCTTTGGACCATTTCACAGTAGGATCATCCATTTTGTTGACAACAACAATCAACTTAGCAACACCCAATGTTTTTGCAAGTTGAACATGCTCACGAGTCTGTCCTCCTCTTTCATATCCAGTTTCAAATTCACCCTTTCGAGCAGATATGACCTTAACACAGTAATATATCACAAGATTATGAAGTTTCAAAAAGAAGTATATGTTGAACAAACAAGATGACAAGATCTTTACCAGAACGCCGATATCAGCTTGAGAAGCACCACTGATCATGTTTGGCACATAACTTTTATGACCCTAGAGAAATATGCAATTAGATGAACCATGATCAACAAAACTTCCAAAGATATAGGAATCAATTATGTGATATCCAAAGATTGACAATAGTAATCGAAATACAACACTGAAAAATAATTTGTGATACTCACTAGACTGATATATCATTCTCATAATGTGCTAGATCCAACATTAACAATGCATGCAGATACATTCAAGAAATTCTATAATTCCTTATAAGCCAGTAAGCAAGTGGATTGAACACTCTTCTGACAGAAAATAACAAAACATGGAGTCACTCACAATTTGATCCCTCCAAAAATGTGCAAGGACGCCAATGCTGATGCATGATACATTTTTCAGGAACCAGGAAAACAGGGACTTTGTTGTAAACAGAAATAAATATAAGATCCACCATTCTGAGCTTGCATATGAGAGTTAATAACATTGAGATGTCTTTCCATGCCATATGTCACAACAAAAGAGTACTAATGATGCCAATGATAAAAGCCCTTGAGTTTAAGCAGAGTTTGACATCTACAGTTGTGATATGCTGTTCTGGAAGTAATTTTAGACCAATCTTGTTACATAACCCACTCCAAGCTTGTTATGTAACCCAGAAATGTTGCTGCTTCATTTGCTGTGACATATTCAGTCAACATTGTTATGCAACATGATCATGGATTTGAAAAATGAAAAGAATTTCCTTGTTCAGATCCTTAAAACATCCAAACCAACACCCTCTAAGACATTACTGAGAGAACAGATTTAATTCTAATAACAAAAAAATTCTAAGCTATTGGTAGAAAAATACCGGAGCATCTAAGATCGTGAATCTTGTATTTTCTGTCTCAAAATGGGCTCTGCCAACCTCCACAGTCTTCCCCTGAAACACATGAAATATAGAAACAATAAGCAAAAACAACTGTTTGGAAAAACCATGCAATCCGCTAGTTAGAGGATATGTTGAGCAAAAAATATACTGAACACTCAAGGAGTCAAGTCTTTACCAGTATGGATGATGCTTTCATAAATAACATAAATGACAAGGCATAAGGTACTTCTTTATTTCACTCATGCAAATAATGGTAAAACCTTTTTTATACTCAGAAACTATTAAAAGCACATGAACCACGTATAACAGAGCTGGTAAGCATAAAAACAACTGAAGCTTGGCAAAAAAGATCATAAAGTTTAACCCGCAACAGATTTAGATAAGGCGAATGCTGAACTTCCATACCTTTATGCGTTCTTCCTCATTTGTGTCCATAATATAAGCCATGTACCTAGAGCATCAATGAACAGGCTACTAAATATATATAAAAACTCCAAAAAAAAAATGTGAATTTATTCCAGAACAGGTCATAGTGAACAGTGAAAGAAAGGAACCAGCAAGATATACCCCATAACGAGCAAATGTGTCAAAGTACTGTAAAATTGAGCAGTGCAACAATAAGTTGAAAATATATAAAAGGGCAGCCTAATGCATGTGGGTCCCACCACTGCAGGATTTGGAGAGGATTAGACGTACACAGCCTGACCCTCATGTGCGGAGAGATTGTTTTCATGCTTGTGACACTCATATCACAATGGAGCAACCTTACCCTTGCACCAAGGCTCGCCCTCATAATAACTTGAAACAAAACAATTCGACCGTCTACATGGCACATAAATAAGATTTGAGAGCCCAATCCTTTGATCTACCCTAATTTGGGAATCATAAGAACTTATAGCATCGCAACAAAATTCACATTTTCTAACATACAATTGTGAAAAAAAAAATAGGGATTTTCTTGAGAACACATGCTCCTTAAGTCTCGAAACTTGAAGGTTTAGAGCACAATATTCTAGCCCTTCAAAGCACAAAAAATTAAGAAAACATGGAAACAATACCAAGAGACTAATAAAATAGAAAAAAGGGGCATGTCTTCAGTTTAATCTTGAACTTACACAAAGCTCAACAAGTTTAAAGGCGTCCAAATATTTCTAAATGTTCTTTCATGTACTAATATAAATATTTGTTTTCTTTCTCATTTCTGATGAATATATTTTTTACAAGAGTAATAAGCAAGGAAATTATGTTGATTCTTTTCCTACAGTGGGTGAAAGAGGATCAAATCAAGGTTTTAAGTCCCTGCCGACGGGGTGCATCCCGGCAGTCCCATCCTACTCTTATAAGAAAATGGGACCGGGACAAGATCAGGACTCCGAAACCCATCCATGCACGGATATAGAAGAAAAAGGATAGAAAGGGAAGGAAAGATGAAAAAAAATAAAAAGTGAAAGGAAAGAAGAAGAAGAAGAAAAAGGGAAAGAAAAAAACAGAGGGCGAAGAAAAAGAAAGAAAAGAAAGAAAGATGAAAGAAAATAGAAAGAAAAAAAAAGGAAAAAGAAATAAAAGAAGGGAAAAGAAAAAGAACAAAAAAGGAAAGGAATGGTAGGTAGAAGAAAAAAAAGAAAGGAAAGAAGAAAAAGAAAGAAAGAAAAAAAAAAGAAAGGAAAGAAGAAGGGAAGAGAGACGGAGGATTTCTACCGGCACGCATGAACATGACCACCACTGGGACGAAGCAGCACAGCGGGGCGTCCCGCTCGATGGAGAAACCGGGATATCCCTATCCCAGAGGATTTAAAACCTTGAATCAAATTATAACAGGAAATAAATCACCAACATAAAGAGTTCACCAGCTCAACACAGTATTACTGTTGTGGACAAGGCAACGCCTTCAACCATCAAAATCTCACCAGTCAGGAGAGAACATCTCTAGTAATCAAGGGTCCCATTCCAAATGGTGAGTAAATGCCTAAGCCAAGTCCAGAGGTCCAAGCAATCATGGAATAGAAATCATGTCACAGTATTAGTTCCTCCAATCAGAATTAGGATTCCCAAATAGACTCATTATGGAGAGCAAATTCACCAATACTAACCAAAAATCCAATTACAGTAACCACAAACTTGGGCAGGCATCTCAAGGCAGGGTGAAAAACAAATTTAGAATCTTTTCAAAATTGACAGCTCAAATCATTAAATCTATACACAAAGACATTCTATTACCAAAGGACTGTTCATCATCTTCCTGCACAATCTCCCATGCCACTACTATCACAGTGATGTTTCTAATTTCTTTTACCATAATGCTAGCAACCCATAGAAACTAATTACGCATTGAACAAAATCCCACTTTTATAAATATATTCTACAAAGATTCCAGATTCTTAAAGTAATTTCAACTCTTTAAGAGATGATTAACCACTCTTTTGTTCTCTCTGAGCACATAGACAAACAAAGCATCATAATAGGATTGTATTTTGAAGTAGTTTGCCATATGATATGTGTAATGAATGAAAACACACTCAACCTAAAAAGAGGCAGTCCATGTGAAGTTCTGACACCTAAGACAGGAGTAAAAGGAAAGATATGTGGGAATGAAGTCCTATAAGGAAAGTTAACAGATGAAGTAGGTGTCACATTCCTCACATCTTCACCATAAAATGCAGATAGATAAAGAAAGTAGCAAAGCAAAGCAAGTCACCTCCTCAACCACAAGATCTCTTCTAAAATACAATGTGTTACACAACTATATCACCTAAAATTTCTTAGGTTTTCCTATAATGACGTCGTTGGATTTTTATTAGTCTCCCCATGTACAAAATTGCATGGCAAGAATAGAGAGTGTTCTTGACATGGTGCCGGCAAGGTGTTCCAAAGTTTGCCAGAGAGGGGAAGGCTTGAATTAACGTGGCCCTCTCTTCTTCAACTATACCTAGCTCTTTTCAGGCTCCTCGTATAGCTTAAAAGAGGGGATCAATTAGTCTCTGTGACATTAATCTACCGCAACAGGAGACCATCAATTATTTTGTATCCATTTAGTCTTTTCCCTCTATAAGAACTCTACACCCATTGAAGGCTCATGTAATATACAAAACAGAAGGCTTCTTTTTATACTCTAACAAACAAGACATAAAGTTATTGTTTCTCCAAAAATGTCTTTTACCATAACCCTCTTTCCTCCCATCCCTCCCTTGCTATGGAGCTACCAATAAGAATTACCAACAATCTCATGACAAAAAATTAGAACTCAAGTTCAGTAACTACCCAACTACTTTGGATTCTGTATTACCTCATTGCACTCAAAACTGCATCCTTACACTTAGAAGTCAAAAATATATTATTCTGTTGCCAAAATCAAAACATCAAATGGATGATGCCCTGTCACTATTCCACTCCCCTGAAGATTGTTGAAATGAACCGCATTCAAATCAAAATTTTAAATACTCCCAGAAACTTTTGGAATCCACCAAAATCAGCTCCAAAAAGAAAAAGAAAATTAAAGCTTCATCTTTAGAAAATATAGAACAGAGTTATTGCGGTCTTCATAATGCAAATATATAGTACAAAGAAGTAAAACTCATAACATCATAAACCCTGATATAGTTTAAATATATCTGTCAGTCAACTGACTTTATAAAGATGCACTGATCTTTCTAGATCTCATGTAATCAAGCTTAAGTTCTGAGTTCGTCATCCTTCAGGTACATGTGAGCTTAACTTCCTAATGATGTATAATGCATTCATATACTCTTACAACAGGCAATAGCTAGCATGACAAGGTGGTCTTTGCTTGGTGGCATAGGCAGCACAACATTGAACTGTTAATGGAAGTATTATTCCCTGATACAGCAGCAATCAGGGACTCCAACTACGTGTAGATCAGAGTGTAGGACTGCATATGCCTTCTTTTAAATAAATATCACTTGGCCAGGTCGTCCATCAATAAGCATATACTACCATTAGAACAAGAGAAAAAAATTGTGAAGAATATTCAAACTTTTACTATGATAATATTCAAATTATATCGTTGTCAACAACACAAAACAGATAGAGCAGACAAATATTGGACATATTTATAATACTGGCAGACTTTGTGACATGTAGCAATATAGTATGTAGAGAAAGAATAAAATAGCACCGCCTCAGCAACAAATAAGCACAACAAATCACGAGGTACAACAAGAGCATACCAGCTTTCTCTACTTTTATCTTTTGCTTCCTTCTCATATTTCTGCATAGTTCGGTCATCAACCTGACCACTGAGGAAAAGTATCTGGCCTCCAGCTGTAGACTTACCAGCATCTGCATCCATGGAAACACGCAAATGCAGAAAGCAGATATGATCTATTAGCTGCTTTTGTTAATATAACAATTAATGTGAATTAGAATGATGAAAGCAGTCAACCCACTAACTGATCTTCACAAGATCAATGGTCCATGCGATAATAACAGATTACAAGTGAGAATGCAGTACAAGAGCATATGCAATCATGATAGATCCTTTAAAGTCATATGAAACTCTGAAGTTCGTACTTATTGTATACGAAGTATACAACTAAAAGGTAGGAATAAGGGAGAGAAGAGAGCATTCCAGCCATATATCTCACACCACATAGGCTTATAATCTATGTCTCTAAACTAAGAGAATAAGGATCAAAAATAAATGAAAATCTTTCGTTAGAAACATATCTGTGTCAGAGAACACTGAGCTAACATTTAGACATTTTGGTTCTATATCATCTCTCCCAAGCTTGTGTGAATTCACAATATAATTAACAAATTCCAAAGAACTTGAACTCCAAATGCAAACATCACTCTCAATGAACTCAAATTTACATGTTTGTTGAATTGAAATCTCCACATATCATGTCCTGAACATTTTTGCTCATCTTGAATCATTTTCAAAATTAGCAAATTAGTCACGAAAAATGAAAGATCCCATCAACAGTTAACTATGCTCAGTATCATTTAACAATTTGGAAAGCATATACACTGAGAGGAAAAAAAAATATATGGACTTGTTATGCCTTATAACAATCCAAAAAGGGTGGATTGGAAGAAACATTTCAGAATCTAAAAGTGATGACTAGTGAGACGAAACAATATAGTGTATATCTAAACCAGAATCTAGTAAACTCCAGGGGAAAGAGGTAACTCCAGGGGCAACAATATAGTGTATATCTAAACCAGAATCAAGTTCTAAGATAAAAGAAATAGAGCACAGCAAATATAACAAGATAACATGGTGGAAATATACCAACAACCATTAAAGGTCATTTTTACAAAACACAACAAGGTGAAGCGGAAGAAAGCTGCGTCCTTACATACCAACATGACCGATGAAAACAACATTTAGGTGCCGCTTCTTGTTTTCTTCCTTTTCATCCAGCTTTTGATCTTCCTCAGTTGCAACTGTCTCCTTATCTTTCACTGTGATTTTAACCAAGCAAGCCTTAACATGAGGAAAAAGAACTCATGAAGTATAAAAGACGAGGATGAAGATTAAGCAATATCAGATCTGTTCGATGGCTCAGGAAAAGTAAGTTGAAGGCCTTAATCCGAAGATCCTTATACATTGGTAGGCCTGGACTAAGGTAAAAACAGAAAACAGTGATCCGAAAGCCAACTCATAAGTAGTTGAATGATTGTTTCCAAATTATGGCCATGGTAATCATCAACTACTATAAAATGAAAGAAGAATTTTTCACAATCAGCCTGCTGAGCCAATGTTTCTCAAAACACAATTTCCCATCAACTAGACTATATTTGCAACTCTACATAGGGCATTGCACCTTTTGTCTCCAACTGTAAAGACTGAAGGTCAGACTGAATCACTTTGATGTCTGCAAAAAAAGAAAAGAAGTAAACATCAGAATTGATTAAGGCTAGACTTTTAGAAAAGTCTGATAATGATAAAGGCACATGAAATCACCCTGTAGCAAATGGACGAGAAATTCTTTAAACAAGTTTTCCTTCTTTCTAGCTTACTAGAAAAAACTAGGAATTACGATTCTACTGGAACAACAATGATGGTTCAAAAAATAAACTGGAGTTATAGCTTCCATGTGTGTTTTGCAAGGAAGCAGAATAATTTATGAAGTTTTTGTATAGTAGTCACACTTCCAACAATTAATTAATGAGCATGGGACTGTTTTTGGTAATTAGACTCTAAATCTTAGTTGCTAGAATTGAGAGTAGGCATGGTAGCAAGTGCAAGTGTAGGTGCAAGGAAGTGAATATTTTAGAAACACTTTAAATAAAGCAGCGCATAGAAAGTGAGTGCAGGTTCAAGATTACAGGTAGATTGTAAAGCAGGTGTGTTATCTAGGGAGAAGATTCTGGCTGCTAAGCTTTGGATTGTTTGGAAGCCATCATTCATGACCGGAATTCAGATATTCTAGCAATGCTCTTTGGGAGTTTGTTGAGAATTTGGATAGCAGAAACAAGAGATATTCAAGGGCAACAAGTAACATGAAAAAATTTAGCGGTTCAAGCGAAAAGGAAAAGCTCATTATTGTACTAAGAACAAGCACTAAGTCTGTCAGCTTCTATTCTGATCTGGATCATCTATAAAAAGAGTCAAACAAATAAAGGAGACAATTGTGTTATATTTTCCTTCGAAATAATGATTGCAAAAGAAGGAAAGGTAAAAACCAACCTGGAATTGATGGGAGAAGGCTTCTTGATTACTATTATGGTTAATCTTTGAAGATTGTATTTTATCATCACAAAGATCCTCAGCTATCATTACACAGAATGCATGAAGCATATTACAGGGCTTGCCTCCTCAACGTGGCCAGCCATTCTTTAGAAATTTCATCAGGTAACAACACTTGACATAATGACACTAAATTGAAACCATAACAGGATACAAGGACATGATGGCAGATATTGGACGTAATCACATCCACAGAAAGAGTACATTAGTTAGGTAGCACCCAGCCGATACTTTCATCCATCATATAAGAGTATTTAAAGCACATAACGGCCATTTCGTTGGCAAGTCAGCCATTGTAAGTATGCAACACCAATGTTATTAATAGAATGGTCTAAATTATTACTTAGCAGGTTATTCAGCACCTTAAATTAGTTTTATTGTTGTTAACCATTCCAATTACCTTTGGACATAGTATAAATAGGTTTACCCAAACTGAAATATTCTCGATGAAGGAAGCAAATGCCAAAGGGACAACTACAACAGTCTCCTGAACTAAGTTTGCAAGAACCAAGCTAACTCTAGGTTTTCATCTTGGCCAATATCTCGGCCAAGATATAAGTTTGTATAGATATTGGGCAGCCCTCAATACGGTATAACATATATCTCAGCCCATATAAAGTGAGAGATCCTGATATATCATCAATATGATATCAGAATATAAGCCAAGATCTCCTAATATGCCTTATAGAATCTTAAATTGATGTCTTGACTGTCAAATGCTTAACTCATTGTCTTAATATAAAAGCTAATCTCAATTACCATATCAACCAAGATAAGTCTAGGTTCCTATAATATTGTCTAAGATCTCAAAAATTTTGATCTTCCTATTTTTTCAATGTCTTATCTCGGGCGAGATAAACGAAGATCTCGGTCCACCTCAGTATCAGACACATTACGAGATGGTTGAGATCTTAGTAACTAGAGACCTTGCGCAAACTAACCCCAGTATTGTAAGAAACATCTTAAGGGACTGACCTAGTAGAAAGGTGTTTTTTGACTTAATGATTTGTAAATGCTCAAAGAAAAGAAAGCAGAGCCCGATAGTTTGTAGTCAGTTTTCTCTAGCGATCTGCAGGAGAGACATTATGCACTTATCTTTGAACTTATATTTCAGCCAAGACAGGATGTCATCCCACCTAAAAAGTTGTACAAAAGTTTTTTGTTTTTTTTTTTTACTTTAAAGGTCATACTGTAACTGGAAAAAGAGAAGCGTTTAACGAGAGGTCTGACCATGCTTGCCCAACTAACTGTCCGACCTCTTAATTACTGGTTCCAAACTCTGGATGACTGGTCAGGTGGATCTTTCATTTGAGAAAACAAACAACAGTAGAAGTCCAGGCATAAGAGGAAGAAATTGATCAGAAAAGCTTTTTTGAATCAATCAGAACCTTTTCTTGGGAGGGTATAAACTATAGCCCATAGATGGGAGATGGTATTGTAGGATTGAGAGAGAGAGAGAGAGAGAGAGAGAGAGATGACTGCATAGCATATCCCCTTTCTCTTTTTCTGCATTTTGAGAAGTTGCAAAAAATCACACAAGAAAAAATGGATGGCATTAAACAGACATAATGATTTTGACAAGGGTGATATGACATAAGATCACTCTTCAGCTAGGGACAACGTAATTACATGTCATAGAGAACATTATTCCCTGGATCCAATTACAAAATCAAAAGCAATGACAGGCCAGATCAATGCCACATTAAGCCACATTGAAACAAATGCTTTGTAATTCAAGTTTTATGCCATGATCAACACATATAGAACCATGATGCTAAAAATGTTCTCACACAAAATAACAACATTGATGGCCAAAAGCCTCCAGAATATAATTTGTTGCTTTTGAAAAACACTCAAAGCATCCTCTTGGCGTATGGGGAAAAAGGGTCAGTAACCTTTCATTTCATACATACCAGATGCCGTAGCAATCAGTAGCAGTTTCCAATAAATTCTAGAACAACAAAAGTAAGATACATTGGATGACACTAATTTGATCGCCTTTCATCCTTCCATTTTCCTTTTGTTGGACAAACCATGAAACGAAATCTTTAAAAAAAATAAAAATAAAAAAAAAAAAAACTAAGATGGAATTCGAAACTCCGCTAAATGGAAAAAAAATCTGTGGAAGAATGAGGCTTGCGCAAGAATCCAGTATCCAAAGGAACTACGAGCCAAATTATTTCGGAACAAAACCATCAATAAAGTTAAAAAACGAACGATCTGAGTTCTGGAACTGCGATCCCGCGTCCAACAAAACATCATTTCAAAGAAACGTATCATCTTTCCAACAAGACGACAAGTAAATCCACGGATAATTCTACCGGAACCTGATAGGATTAGGGTTTACAGTATCGAACGAACCTTCGGCGGGAGGAGGCGCCAGGGTATCATCGGCAGCGGGGGCAGGGGGTCGAACCTCCTCCATGGGCTCGTCATCCTCCTTGCTCCAGTCGTTGATCTCAGCATCGTCGGCGAGGGCGGGGGGGTGGGGGGCGACCTCCGCTCTCGCTGCTTCCTCCATCTCTTCGCGAGGGCGGCGAAGGGGCCTTTCGAGCCCTCCGCTCGGGCGCCTAGGGTTTTATCGCAAGCGGAGGGGGCGGCGACGGTAAAACAGTCGTGGCTAGCGGAGAGAGAAGGCTTGGCTGGGGGAGAGGGGGAGGTGGGAATGCGGTTTATTACAGTGGGAGAAATGAGCTGCGCTCTGATACCTTTGGGTGGGAATGGCTTTTTCTTCTCCCCTCTGGAAATCCGAAATCTCGATGTATGCTGCAAAGCGGAGGCGGAGGCGGAGGCGGAGTCGGAGTCGGAGTCGGAGTCGGAGTCGGAGTCGGGTCGGAAATCTGTCTTACTACTATTTAATATTGAAGTGGAGCCAGAGTCTGCTATTTTCCTTCCGGAATCCGGACCATTTCAGATGGTTGTTTAGAGATGGCGGACTGGATAACATACTCCGTTCCGATAAAAATAGAAATTTACGCATCCGATTAATACTATAGTTTTATTCATATTTATTAAATAAAAATAAATATAAATATAGATAGACAATTTTTATTTTACATCATACTTATGATCCTTTAAAAAATATATATAACTATATTAACATTCTATTAACATAATTTATCATACACTTAGTAATATTTTTGATTTTATGATCATAAAATTTAATTATCTAACTTATATCCATAATTTCAGTATTTAGTTCATATTCATATCTATCTAAAATAAAAGAATTTTTTTCATAACTCAAAATAAAAATAAAACAAAGATTGAAAAATCAACACTGGCTACATACTTTACCTACTCGGAAGGGACCATCAACCTGCTATAGAGATTCGGATATGAATTTTTGCATTTGATTAATACTATGGCCATGTTTATATTTATCGGATAAAATAAATATAGATATGGATAATAATGATATCCGATTCGTATTCAATCTGGTTTCTTCTTTTGATATTTTAAAATTGAGACCCTGAGGTGAGAAGACAGGGGTAGTTGTACCTATTCATCAGTGTCCCATTCAATATTGTTTTTTTATATACCAATTTTCTTTTAGGCATGTCTATATAAAGTTTGAGAATATAAAAATTGAAACTAAATAGAGGAGTGAAAGCTTAACTCTCCCTGCAGGATGGAGATATTTCTGGCCTACTCGACTCCCCACCGTCTAGAATATAAAGTCAATCGAGTTAAATGTGTTAAAATATTATAGATCAAAATAATATTATGCTTCTAACTCTCCTTCTTGAAAAAATTTAGTTGCCGCTCCTAAAATTTTTTTGAAATAATTTATCTGAATATCTTATTAATTTCCCTTTTATAATGCATGAGATATTTCATTATAATTAAGATCTAAATTCTTGATTATGTGTTTGGTACCATAGTCGTGTATCTATTTGCATTTTGGGATGGAAGTAAGTTAATTTACTTTGAAATTCTGAAAGTTCTATAATTATTTTGTTATTATTATAAGAAAAATATTGGGTAGGACCTAATTGCTTTTCTAAGATAGTACTAAGGATGAAGAAGAAAGAAAAATCTAAATCAAAGAGGAGATTGGAGAAGATAGTGACAAACATAAGAATCTAGATAGAAACTTAATCCAGATGTATTAAAGATTAAAAAATCAAAAAGGAGGTTCTGGCACCATATGGCTTTTTTTAGACGCAGATTTGCCCGAACTCCAATCAGAATATAGGCACTATTGAGAACTTGCATTACAAATACTTTCTATCTTAGAAAATTATCTTATTTTTGTTGGGATCCCGTCAAGTTGTGGCCCACATTGACAAATGGCGTCAGTATGGTCCAAGTGGGAGAATGTTGGATCCTGTTTAATTAAACACTGATTTCGTTTAATTAGAACCCACATCTTGACAAGTGTTACTTGTAAATTTTGATAATCACAATGGCGTTGAGGTAATTTCATAGCAATGAAGGGTTTCAAGATGTGTGCAATCTGATCCACAATCGCGATCAACAGAGATTAACTTTGATCTCGACAGAGATTAGCTAAGAATTTTCTAGAGAGAGAGCTCTTAATGCGTGTATTAGAGAATGGGTCTAACAGGCTATTTATAACCCTCTCGAGGGACCAAACGCTGCAGGTGGTTACACTTGTGAAGAGTCATCCCCCATCAAGGTAACCCTTCACTGCTGTGAAAATACCTCAATACCCTTGTGATTATCAGGATTTACAAGTGACACTTGTCAAGATGTGGGTTCTAATTAAACGGGATCAGGGTTTAATTAAACGGGATCCAACATTCTCACACTTGGACCATATTGACGCCATTTGTCAATGTGGGCTACAATTTGACGGGATCCCAACAATTTCATTCTAAATATATCAGCTATTTTGGCACAAATGATTGTTTGTCAACCGAATACAGATTCCTTGTTTATATTGGATTTCATCCATTCTAAGATTAATTTATTGTTCTCAATTGGGAGATAGGAAGATTAAGAAATTTATAGAAATAGAACCAAAATTGGATAGAGATGCATGCGATTTAAGAATAGATAGTCAACATCCTCTTCCTCTATCATAGAGAGTGTAACGATTGGAGAACAGTCTGATTCCTTTTTCTTAAATTGCGTGTAGTAAAAATTTTATGTTACTATTAGATGGTGATCTTTGTTGGTTTAAATATTAAAAATTAATTAATTTTTTATGTACTTTCTCTTGAGAGTGTTACTTGGATGCTTAATACATACTAGTTATATCGCTGTTTCATATTTCGTGAAGGGAAAAAAGAAAGAGGCATAAGTATTTTCCATCAAATCAATGCTCTTAAGTTATTCTTTAATTATTTTGATAGGGTGTCGTTGAATTAATATTTTCTCTTATGCTCCTTTTCAATTATTAGAGGTCTATTGTTTGACCAAGAAAATTTAATTTTTTTCATAATATTTTAATGCATTTCAAAGCTCTTTAATCCTTTGTTTGAGTCCAATAATCATTCTAAGTCTTTATATTATAAAAATGATATTTTTAGGATGTTAATGCAAACAACATATTGTGATATAAGATTTCCTCTGCCATAAAATAAGTCTACAGTCAAGGTTATGCACAACATGGCAGTGATTTTCATATTATATACTAATATATCTAAAGGCTCTTAATGAAGGAGAGAGGTGTACATAGCTTGTGACATCTTTTTGATGTAAAACTGTGTTAGGGTAGGAAGTGGCTTGGATTTTTGTTTCTGGATCAATAAATGGATCAAGAATCTCTCCCTTGAGGACCTTGTCATGGCCATATCCAACCTATTATTGATAAGGATGCTAAAGCAATGGATTGTTGAGAAGGTCACTCTTAACAACTAGTTTTCGAGCTATTTCTAGCACATCGAGTTTTAGAAGATGTGTGACATCTCTATCAACATTTTAGAAGACGCATGCCATCTCTATCAGCTACCGAAGGACATCGATAATTCTTAGGATAAAGATGACCTCATCTACAAAATTGGCACCTGAGGGAAAGCTTTCTTCTAAATCTACTTACGCAAGGGAGAGGCATCATGCACAATGAGTCTCGAACGATCTCGCTGGTAAAACTCCCCTCGAGATAAAAAAATGCATATGATTGCTAGCTCGAAATCAAATGCTCACATAGAACAATTCAGCGAGAAGGAACATCCAAGTTGAGGCCAATTTTTTTTTTTTCTTCGGATATGCGGGAGGAAATCGCCGTGCACATATTTTTTCGATATCATTTTGCCAGACCTTTTAGTGGCAGGAGCTATTCAAGATTTTTAGAGCCAGATGGAATGACTCGAGCCGAAATAGTCTTTGGTCCAAGTGGAGCATAAATAATATTTGTAAAAAGACAAGGGTTGCTTGGTTCCTAACACTAATTGTGGTATTATGGATCATTTGGAAGGAAAGACATCTAAATCTCAAGGGTCCTTGTTGTGTCCTCTTTCTATTCATTTGCTTAGGGCTTGTTTGGTTCGCGGAAAGAGAGGGGGGGAATGTGGTCAACGAAAAATTAATGAGATGCCTCTTGTTTGGTTGAAGTTTTCAAAGGAGAAAAACGGAAAAGTTGTATTCTCATAGGAATATGATTATCACATTTGATGGAAAAGTCTTTTCTATGAGAAACATGGGAAAGTTACTTTCCTATGAGGCGGAAATCACTCAATTTTTATTTTTTTTCCAAAAAGGCCCTTCAGCATTAAAAGAAGCATTAAAGACGCAATTTTTATTAAGAATATAACAGAAATTATACATAACTTTTTTAGGAAAATGGATGATCAACCAAACATAAGCACTTTGGAAATCTATCACTTTTTCATGGTCAACCAAACATGCCAAAAATATTTTTATAGGCATCCTCTTCGTAGGAATCTGCTTTCCAAGAATCATATTCATACGAGAGAAAATGCTTTCCGCGAACCAAACGAGCCTTTAATGAATTTGTGGCCATCCTCCCATCAAAAGAAAAAAAGAAAAATTTATCCACGCCATATTATTTGCGTGTGAATTGTATGAAATTGCAGACGGCAGATCCAACTCCCGCATAGAAAATTTATATGCGAGTGCCCCCAAGATGGTCATGCCGAAATGGCCAAATCCGTCACCCAACTTCGTCCCCTTCTGTTCCAATAAATCCCTCCCGTTTTCGGGAGGGGCCTGTAAACACCCTTTGCGTTCCCGAGAAGCGCTCTTTAAACTCCTCTCATCGCCAGCCGTCCAAATCCCGCACTGCGGCATCATCACCGCTAAATCTGTGGTCTGCACGCGGTCCGCATCCCGGCTCCCCTCTCCTTTTCGAATGAACTCCCACTCGCCCCCTCTCCTTCTCTCGTCTCTTTCCGCTCGATTCGAATCCGCAATTCTCTGTCTCTCGGCGTCCATTTCTTTTCTCCCTCCTTTTCTCCCTTTCCAAATCGCTGCCTCCCTCTTCTCTGATTCTTGAATTATTGGAGGCAATGCCGAGGAGATCGCCTCAGTGATCTGTTCTCAGTTCTATGGTGAGTTCAAGGAATCATCTTTAATCTTTTTTCCCCGAAATTTTTGGTGAATTGATGGTAATTTACTTCTTGAGATACTGAATTCGAGCTTGGCGAGTTGCTGGTTGAATTTGATCGAATTTGGCGGGCGATTAATGAGAGAATTGGAAATTAGGGTTTGGTTCTTGCACTCAGTGAAAACTAATTTGGTGTATTCTTGAGAAATTCCCTATTCTTTTCTTTCGTTTTCGTAAAGTGTATGCTGTTATGAAGTCGTTGATGCTTTCTTTCTTTCGTTTGCAGCGGTTGTTCATTTGAACTGCATGAGGTGGAGTTTTCCATGGGAACAGTTGTTGACACACAGGTTGATGGGGAAAAAGACAATGAAGAGAGTGATTTTGGAAATATCGGTGCTTCCGACCCGGTGGTTTACCAACTTGTTAGGGTATTTGTTTGCATTGCTTGTTTTTTATCATTTGAGTATGGTTTACTGAGTCTTTGTGTGGTGTAGTCACTTATAATATCGATTTAATGAAATTAGATAGGGATTTTTGAATCATAGATGTTGGAATTGAATAATTGAAGTGATTATTAGAGGAGTATGTTTGGAATTTTTTTTGTTCCTTGTTGAATTATGGCATCTGAGCTACATTCCATGTTTGGCTAAATTTTAGAAATTTATCAATGAAACTGTATTTTGGAACTCGAATATCGACATATAAGATTTTACTCTTAAATTCATATTTCAAGCTTACGGCCAACTTAGGAATGTGTGGATTTATCCTATGATTTATTTAGTTGGCATTCACTTTTTGTAGTCTCTTTTCCTTGAATAGTAAGTTAGAGAAATCCCATAATTTCATATTTGTTAGTAAATGACTCTCATGTGGTTCCCTTCAGAGAAACTGTAATTCATCTTTCCTATTCTATAAGTTTCCATTTGGAGTAAAGTGACTCGTGCTATGAACAAGAGAAAACACAATGGTGATGGTTGTTGGAGATGGATACAAATTTGCAGAGATGATGTCCTTATTGTCACATATGCAATTTGACATATTTTTTAAGGCGAACACAAAAAGTAAATGTGAAATGTGGCAATTATAGAGACTGCTGTATGGTTGTTTCTACGCCCTTCATTTTTGCAATCAAAATTCTGCTTGGGCGTGGTAATTATCCTTCAGTATATCTAGGATGTCAGAGACGCAAAGTTGGAGAAGTTTATCCAAGGAGCTTACAAGGATGTAGCTGACAAAATTATTATTGTATGAAGTGAAAATAGAGGAAATATTGTTTTTAGGATCACTCAGTGATAATAGCCATTTGAGCAAACAATTCATCTATTGGGTTTTAGTTCTCTTATGTGTTGTGTTAAGGTGAAGATGGTGCAGATTAGGAAAAAGGTTCGAAAGCTCAGCTTTGTTTTCCGGTTTGAGCTCTTTCGAATGAGTTTTCATTTAGGTAGTTTTGGTTGCTTTGGCCGTTCTGCTCTAAATTAGGGTAGTTCTAGTTGAAGATTGTGAAGAAATTAAAAAATGCAAGTAAGTTTAAGAGAAAAGAAATACAGAAGAAACATAAAATCAGTCATGAATAATAAATTAAGGAACATTTGAGAATATGTCATATTGCCTGCGACTTTACCAATATTGTTTCAATAATTTTCTACTGAAACCATCAAAAGATAGAATTTTGGAATGAAATGATTAAATTTTAGACTGTACTATAACATTAGCTACCCAACATATATTTGTGCATTTGTCTAGTGAAATTCAATCTCTTGAATAGCCAAAACTTTGTCAAAGAATTTACTCTTCCTCTCAATTTGTTGAGAACCCAACATCATGTTGCCTCAAAAATTGTTCAAAAGTTGCAAAATTCAAGTTTAGAAGGAGAAAATGCTCGTCAAATACTTAAAAGAACAAGCAATTTATATATTAAATTTGGCTTCATAATCAGTTTTGGCCAAAGCTCTTAAAGCAACCTCAGTTTTGGATTGGGTTTTCGCTGAAAATTATGTGCCATGCAGTGGCAAAAATAAAAAGAAAGATATCAAGGAGGAGTGTAACAAAGCATCTGGATTTTTTGTTCTGTTCGAATTGTCTCTCTCATTGCTAGTACAGTGAATTTCATGTTTCATCTTACTGTCATCTTGATAATTGAACTGAAGATCCTAATCTGACATCCTTTCTTATTCCTCTGATCTTCAATTAACATTGTCAATCCTCAGTAACTTCATTCTTGTTTATTATGGACATGCTTGTGAATCTATTCATTGAGGTATATATCCATCCGCTATTCATAAATAATGATATGGAGAAGATATTCTTGACTTTTGATGTTCTAGCTAGTTCTATTCTCAGGTTGAAGGCGATGGAAGGTTAGTTCCTGCTACAGATGATGAGGTTATGGAGGTTGAGCATCTGCTTGATGAAAATAAGAGTGGACTGGCTTCAGATGAAGCTACAAAATATTTTGATGGATGTGTTTCTAATGAAAGGTTGCCCTCCAAAAATTCTGACTTTGAAGGTAATGAGTGCTGTTTCTCGGCTTTCTTGTTTTTACACTTTTCTCTTAGCTATATATCGGAGAAATTTATCTACTTACAAGTTACAATGCATGTATTTTAGCATATATTTTGGGTGTCTACTCTTGTTTGGTTGTTCTCGTCTTATTGATCTGACTATAGTTATTATGCTGTTAAAAGTCACATTTTGGCTTGTTACTTTGTTCTTTTTAAGTATTTTCCAGATGCCCTCTTTCTTTGGCACGCCAAATTGCTTGTCTCATGCATAGGCCGTTTTATGATGCTAGTGGCTAGAATTAGAAATAGATAGCCATATAATCTCTTTACCCTTTTGGCAGATAATTAGACATTTATTAAATCTTTTGCTTCTTTGTGGCATTTTGATTTCATTTGTTCTCCCTTTGATTTGTAGGGAGGAATTTGTTTACGAAGAATAAATACGGAAATTCATGTATGTTTTTCATGCCAACTGAACTTTGATGAATGGAAGGCCAGGAGTGCATTCTGCAATTTAGTCTAAGCATCAGTATTAAATCATCATCATCATTATTGTTATTGCTATCATTTTTATTTTTTTTTTTTCTGATAAGAATGGAGGCTGTTTTACTGGTACCATTTTATAATGACACAAGGCTTAGTTGCCAAACTGGGTGCAGTTGCTGGAACACTAGACAGTGATTTCAGAAAATATGTTAAGCATGATCCTGAGAAGCGAGAGGAGTCCCTGAAAAAGGAAATCAGTTACTAGGCCAGGATTAGTTTTATATTTGGATGTACTTATGCATGATTGCTTTTTTTCAGAAACAAATGTGCGAACTAACAGTGAACGGTGTGATCTTGATTAGTCCAGGTACTAATAAGAAATTCCAAAAAAATTAAAAGGGAGCTGAAAGTATTATGAAGTTGATAGAGGATTGGAACACAAGCAATACTTCAGAGCTGGTGGGAGTCTTGATAAACTAGATATAGAGTTCTGGCTACTCGGGACGCAAAGATGTAGAGTTCATTTAATGTTGCTTTGGTTATTTCCTCTCTTGCTACATACTCCATTGTTATACTTCCTTCCTGTTCCCCATTATGGAGTGTGTGGCATGTGCATATAACGAATAACTTTTTCCCTTTGTTTCTAAGCATAATATTCTGAAACACTGTTTGTATTATGTTGCATTATCTTCTTCAATGAGGAATACATTTTGAAAAATTGTACGATATCTGTTGTGCAGCTTGGATGTACCATTTTCTAAAATCATTTTTGTGGCAATTGTCTTAATATAGTCAATTAATGAACAAATCCTCAAAAATAGCCCATAAGTTTGCTTTAAATGTGACAAACCCTTTTACTCATTGAGATCAGATACTTGTTTATTTCGAGTCACTGAAGGTTCAGTTATCATATATCTACATTGTAACCCATGGATATCTCTCTTACCCCTTTTATTTGGTAACACCTTTATCCATAAAATTTAAAGGGAGCAATTATCAGATATATTCTGGAAGTCAAATGATGAGCTCCTTGAAATTTCAAAAGCATTTTCCCATACTCAACACATTTGGAAATTGTTGGTCCATTGCTTCCACCTCACAAAGCAACATCTAAATGTTCTCTGACTTTAGTTAACTAAACATTTGAATAAGAAACCTTAATTACTTGTCAAGGTTGATTGGTTTAAGTATCTTAATGCACTTTTTCTATACAGAATAGTTTACCTCTAAATCCAGAGGGGGGGGGGGCGGCAACATCAGCAATATTATTTTATTTTCTTATTTGATTGATTTTTTCCTCAAGACTGATGAGCTATTACTTGGGAGACATGTGAGCTTCAATCAGAAGTCTATCAATAGGTAGTGTTCTAAGATGTGGTGCATGAGGTCGCATATGCAGCCGCATACGAGGATGTGGTCCCCTAAACTACATGCAGTCATATTGCATATGGGGTTGAAAAGTTGGTCCACTTAGCATGATGCGGCTACTTACATCGCTGGCTTAGCATTTTGGTATCATACTGTAGCCAACTCATATGTGGGCTTGTGTGGATGGAGTGGGTTCAAATTGATGGTTAAATTGGATATGGATACAGAATTACAGATATTAATAATGTTAATATATTAATTATGTTATAATTAAAGTCGGCGAAACCGTTCCGAACCGGACGGTTCCGGCCGTTCTGAGCCGTATCAGTGGCTCACCGGTATAGTTCCGGTAATAGAAACGAGACTCATTGCCAGAGCCGGAGAAGAAGAAGGGAAGAGAGAGCGAGGGAGGAAGAGGAAGAGGTCGGAATGCTGGCGGAGGCCGCGACTGGTTTTTTTGTTTCGAACGAAATAGGGGTTCGGCTGCGGCTTAAAAAAATTCACGATTTTTAAGTAAAGTCAGCAAATCAGCCGCAGCCTCCGTCAGCCCCCCGCAGCCTCCGCTGGCGTCCGTCACCCTCCGCCAGTCTCCCTCACTCCTCTCTCTCTTCCTCTCTCCCATGGTACTGTGCCCTTTGTCGGTATAGGCCCGGTATGGCTTGTACCGACACGTGCTGCTGAAAAATTGGTATGATGCCCAGTACCGGTTTCTCCGATCTTGGTTATAACTATTGCTATTAATAATTGCTAGTTGCTATTGTTATTGATATGGCTATTATATAAAATATTTCTATCATTATTACTTTTTTATCATATTTAATGTATTTAGTAACTGCATATCCATGCACTTGTGCAATTTTCATACTACATATGCATTGTGTGGTCCCTTGATAAAATTAAAGGATGTGCTACCGGATATGCCAACAATTCAAAATACTGTGTTGATCTGCTACTCTTCAAGATCAGAAGTTATGGTATGTTCCATAGTTTATACATTTTGTTCAGTTAATTTTTTTTCTCCTCTTTTTGTGGGTTAATCATGGCCTACAAGATTTTTGTTGTCAGCCTTTTTAGATGGGTAGAGGGCAGGCTTTGGCACAACGGTAAGGTTACTTTATTGTGATCTGAGTGCCTTGGGTTCAAAACAAGGATTGCTGAACTTGGGCGGTATCGCTCGGTTCAAACCAAACCGAGCCGACCCAGTCTTTAACCAGGTCGGTTCGTGCATGGAAAACGGTTCGACTTCGTAGGGGCTGGAACTACAGTAATTCCGGCCGGTACAAGAGCGAACCGGACGGAACCGGATGGTTCGCACCGAGGCCGGTTAATTTTGCCACAGTGTGCATGTGATGTGGCCTTTTTGGCGACAATGTGCACGGAATTGCTGAACCAAGCCACCTGGTTTGGTACTGGTTCGAAATCGGACTGGGCGCCGACCGGTACGGTATCCGGTACCGGTTCACCAATTCTTGATTCAAAATATGGAAACAACCTATCTACACTAGGATAAGGTTGCATATATTTGACCCTTCCTAGACTTCATATTAGTGGAAGCCTTGTCCACTGGATGCCTCTTAGGCTTTTCTGACTATTAAATACTAGTGCGTAAACTGTCCGGAACATCATTTCTGTTTACTCTTAAGAAAATTTGCCTTGTTGACTAGTGTTTTATATAGGTTTTTTAATCCAGAATAGGAATTTATTGTCCTACTCATAAGGCTAATGAATCTTGTTGGGGCTCGGGGTCCTGTAATGTAGAATAGAACAAAGTTTCATTATGTACTGGACATGGTCTCACCCACGCTCATAACGCCTTCCTTTTTAGAATCTTATAGTCAATAGGAATAAAAATGAACTTCATTTACTAAGCTAACATGCAGGTTTTCTTTCAAGGTTTATCCATATCTTATTTTAATACTATAGATTCTGATGGAACCTTTTTTGTTCCTTAATGATGATATATTTGTAATGTTTTGTATTAATTTGCCTTTTTCTTGTATCTCCTTACTAGAGAGAAAGATTCCATTGGAAGCTGTGCTGTTTCTTAATGATGATATTTTTGTAATGTTTTGCATTCATTTGCCTTTCCCTTGTATCTTCCTTCTAGAGAGAAAGATTGCAAACACAGACACACACTGGTATGAAAGAGAATAATGGTTAGAAAAAGTTGTTTGAATTAGTCAAGTTAAATCGAATTATTACATGTAAACCAAATCATTACATAAATCAACTCATGAACCGGTTTCAACCACCCAATGCAGGCTGGAATTTTTGTGGAACTTCTGATTCAGACCAATTTAATCTAATGCTATCCGCTCATGCGTTCCCATAATTCGTTCGAGGTTAAGGTTAAGTCGCATTCAAATATAATAGAGAGATGAAGTTTTTTAAAAATACCAGCATGTATATATTGACTTTTTAAAATATTTGTGTGACTCGCACAGCAAATCCAGTGAAGAATTATCTGTTGTTGCTGCTCTATATATACTTTTAAATTTACAGATTTCTTTTTCTTTGATTTTTTTTTTCATCATTTACTTCTTGATCGAGTTAAACTAATATGTCTCTCTTTTACTGTCTATTTCCCTTGAATGTATGCCTATATGTGGGGGTGCACATGTGCGCGCTTGTGTGTTTGCATGAGCACAAGTGCATGTTTATTCACATGCCGAATCCTGATGAACGTTGAGTTGCTCATTTTAATGTGTATTCACCATTTTATTGATTTGGTCTCTGGCTGAATATGATTTGGTTTCCCAATAAGTTAACCATGTTAAGGGGCTGCAAGAATCAGAGGATTGTGGCTGTAAAGGTTTAGTAGCCAGATAAGTAAAACCATGAAACAGGAGATTCAGAACCAATAGGTTGCACTAGTACTGTTACTAGCACCCTCTTGGTCAGATTTCTTATCACTGCAGCCCTGATTTTCAACACGAGGTGAGAACTGTCTGATGCTGCAAAAGCTCTCGTGTCCAGAAGAGTTGCAAATTCTGCATGATCTCCAGTTCAATTTTCGCATGGTTGACATTGTAAATAATATCTATCTTAGTTTAGTCTGAGCTCTTGAAAATGATAAAGCTGATAGATAAGATAGTACTTGTGATAAGCCTTCGTTTTGTGCTCCTTGAAATCCTGTAGCTTGATTCTAGAGAGTCAAAAAGTAATCTGCATTGAAGAACAAATTATACAAATTGTCAATTCACAGCAGGTTCACGTACTTTCCATTAGCTTAACTTTATTACGTTTCACCATGCTGCATTTCTAGACTTGCATTGAGATAAGAAAAAATTACCAAGTTTACATGGTTGATCCCAGACCAGTCTGTAAGCCAAGGGAAGCAGTGCCCACCAAGCATAGTCTGTCCTCATTTTTTCTATCCCCACGAGAGAACAACTAATAAAAAATAATAAATAGTTGCTCCCTAAATTTCTTCATTTTTGTCATGCTCAGGGGGCAGATTTTAAATTTGCAGAATCGCACATACCTCAAGCTCCCGGTAGCTAGATGATTTGGTTCTTAATGGAGACTAAAATCTGCCCATGTAGCTATAACTGTCATAATATAGAACAGCTGAGCAAACAATTAGCTTTCATTTATGCATGCCTGTGTTCAAATAAGCCTAATGGTTTTCATTCGTGTTGGTTTCTGTTGTAAATTAGTTTGTACATTTTGTATGAAAGTTGAATTTTGTTATTCACTATTAGAAACTAAAATGCCCACTATCTGTTCACATTATTCTTGAATTTCTGCTTGTCACTTTTTTACTAGCTTCTTTATGGAAGCTTGCATCTTATCAAGCTATATGTGTCAGGACTCTCACAATCTGAACATGCCGAAGTTGATTCACAAAAGTTGAATGCTAGGCTTGAGGTGCGTTTTCACACTTGGTATGCATTATGCACTTTTTAGTATTTTGAGTCAATCTTTTAACTGTTTTCTGATTATGTCATTTTGTATATCATATCACCGTACAGCTCCAATCTCCATATCACCCTCCCTCCCCATTGAAATCTTGGCTGATATTAGTAGAAGACAATGCAGATAGGTTCAACTTCAAACAAGTGTAGTTTCCAGTTATAGTACAACCTTTTGGCTTTCTGGCCTCTTGATTTAATGAAAACTATTTCTTTTAGTGTTTGGTTGGATATTGCAAATACAGATATATGGACATTTATTTTGCTACTATTTAGTTGCAAGTTTTTTTATGGTGGGATTTGCATATTAGGTGAACCACTTGCATGTCTCAACCCTGTAGGACATCGAATTTTGCATCAGAGGAAACTTACTTTCCTGTAACTATATCAATACAGAAGCCAATTAGTATTGATTATACATGACTCAAAAAGGTTATTTTGGATGAATATATTAACATTACAAGAGGAAAAGCAGTATTAGCAAAGACTTTTCTTTTGTCTATGTTGACCGCATTAACATTACAGCATTATATTTCTGAGAAAATGATTGTATTGCTAAGATCTAAACATTAAATTGACTATTCAATAAACATGATTTGTCCAATCATCAATACTCTAAGTATAATCACCATAGCTTCAAACCGATATACTGTTGATGCACATTGTACAAACTTTGAGGGACATACAGTGTTTAGGCTAGGAACAAACCTAAGCTCAATTTGCTAGTGATTGGTGGCCCTTTGCCTTTTGCTGCTCCTTCGCCACAGTCCTCAGTCCTCACCACCACTTGTGGTTCTGCTATTTGCCTTCTCCATTTGCCTCCCCCTCACAGTGTCCTCACCATGAAACCTCCACTGCTGTTTGCCCTTCATCGTTACCTCTTCTCGCCACTCGCCATCGACCAGCGAACACCACCCGGCTTTAAGTTGATTACTATGGTTTTACCATTTAGGAATAGGCGAGAGGAATCGGGAGAGAGGGAATTGAAAGAGTAAAGCAATTTTAAACAGGTAAGGTGTAGTTTAGATGTGTGATGGGTACTTGATCTGTTCACTGGAATCTGCTTCACAATCACCCATGCGCCTGCTCATATCGCGCGCTTTTGGCCCATATGACATTCTGCTACGCTATAAAGCTTGATATAACTTTGATCGACTCCATTTCTGCATATAAAATGCATCAATTTGAAGATGAATCAAAACTATGAAGTCAAAAAACCAACAAAATTAGTATTGTTTGCAGATGTTTGCCGTATGGCTTGACATAGTAGTTGGTATTAATATAAGCAACACTAGGTAATGTTGGCGCCAATATTAGTCAAGGCATCTCCAGAAAAGATTGATTGGTTCATTGTTGTACTGGCACTGCATTAGCAAATGTCTTCGGCTATTAGAATTGAGCTGTAAAATACCTAGTATTCTTTTAACAACTAGACTAGCTATGTGGAGATCTTTCATCCAGTAAATTTTGTTTTGGCTGTTGTTTATGCCATGCCGTGAAAGAGAATAATGATGATTAACTAAGATAATCATAATTGTCAACTGATCTTCTATAACTAGCATGAGCTTGAGCTAGACACTCTTTAGCTTTAATTGCATTTGACAATTGCACATGTGCTTGCTCTTATCATATGGTTGATAGATCATCATCCTCTACAATTTATTTATATATAGTTTTTTGTGAAGTTGAAAACATCTTATGTTTTCACTATGTAATGTCTTGTTCCTGAGTCCATATTTTCCTTTCCATTTTATCGTTTCTGTTTAAATTCTATCTTGTAGTATATAGAGGTGATGTTGCAAAAGGTTAAACAGGAAGAGAGGTTGCGGTTGTCATCTGAATCTCTAATTCATTCTGCCAAGTGCATGGATGTAAAGTGTCAGACTTCTGACAGTTGTAATGAGACACAAGCCTGCAATGACAAGCTCCAACCTGAGAATACTTCAATGGAAACTGCTCCTTCTTCTATGGTACTAAATGGCAGCTGCAATGCTCTATTAAGAAGTGCAGAAGCATGCTTAGGACCTGCAAATGAGGTAGTCACGAGTATGTCTTCAGTTTCTGAATGCACTAGCTCAAAGCCTGATTTTTCTATTCTGAAAGGGGAGATCTGTTTGGATAATCTTTCAATAAGAGAGCTTCAGGAAGCTTTCAGAGCTACCTTTGGTCGTCAGACTTCTGTCAAAGACAAATTGTGGCTTAAGCGACGGATTACAATGGGATTAACTAACTCCTGTGATGTTCCAACTACAAGTTTTGTGATCAAAGATAATAAAATAGTTCACAAGGAAATGAAAGAAGAACCATCCAGGTTACAAAAGTCTCAGACTGAACCTGGTTCCATGTCCACGGATCAAGTTAATGACGCGACAATTAACAATTCCCAAACTTTACCATCTAGCCCTACTGACCGAACTGAAGACCTGCAAGTGTCCGGCAAGCGACTTAGAAAACCTTTTTGTGAGTACGATGAGAAGAATGAAAATCTTCAAATGGAACAGTTTGCTGGCAAAAGGGTGAGAAAGCCTACTAGGCGGTACATTGAAGAACTTTCAGAATTCGAGACCAGGGAGTGTACTGCTAAATTGTTATCTTCAGTAAAAAATTCTGGACATTGCCAGTCCTCTCCAAAATCTCGGATCAGGCCAGTTCATGATATTGGCTCCCAGAGCATAAGCTTTTCCACCAGGCAGGACTCTCTAGGAGGATTTGGTATTCAGGTACCATATGTCTCCAGGGTGAGAAGAGGGCGCCCAAGGAAGAACTTTGCGACTCTCATGGTATGTAAGCTACCGACTTAAGCTTGGCACGTAGTCTTTGGTAATATCTTGTATTGCAACATATTTTCATGTCCAGGATAAAAATAGACATTAATTGGTGTATTGTTATTCCATTTATGCTAAAGCATAGTTTATTTTTTATAGTGTATGAGACTTGGTTCATTGACAGTTTATGTTGCTGTGAGGTGATTCATAGACCAACATCCTTTTGTTTTTGCTTCACAGCCCATGATTGTTTGTCTTCAATTTGCTTCTTGTTCTTGTGTGTAAACACACAATTATATTATTTTCATTTTCAATAATGGAAACCTATCTTACCCCTAAAAAGCTTGTTTCCATACGTAGTTGACTACATCTTCATCATCTTTAATTTTATCCTTTTCTATAGTTGTCTGTTAAAATATAAGTTGAGTCACCCGTAGGAACGAGGTTTCATTTTTTTGATGATATTCAGTGGCTCATGCCTATGACCAAATTGTGCCTTTTGGTTGATATTCTCTGGAGTAGGCAGTAATGCAATATAGAACAAGGTTTTACCCTTATAAGTGTATGTACCAAAAAAACTTTATAACAGTGTTAGCATTATGATGTTCTGGCTTTGAAATTAGTATCAGTTGGGATGACAGTATAGCACACTGTTATTTGGCTTAAAGCTTCAAAAACTTTTTTTATATTAGTTTTTGATAGAAGGCTTTTAGATAATTTTCAGTGTGTTATAATGCAGAAATATCTGGTAGTATTGTAAAGCAACAACATTATTTGACAGAACCACTGTATACAGATTATTCTATCAATCTTTTAGACCAATTTTCTGTATATACAATGAAGACATTAATTCAATTTATTCTTCTTCCTTAAGGAATTACAAACATCAAATAATGTGTGATAATATATGCTGGCCATTATGTTTCATAATTGCTATACATGCTGTAACAGAAAGGAAGTGTCCTGAGACAAAGGTTTCAAGTGCCGGCCAAGCTGGTCTGTGCCGGTTGGCATGCGAATTGCGCTAGGCTAGTACTGGCACCCAGTGTGGATCTGCATGACAGCTCAGTCTTATCCTATAAATATTTTTAATTAAGGAAAGGGCATTAATTCATTTTTTAAAAACTTTTTTTAAAATTTTACTATTTTGGAATCCTGGGGTGCATGTGCCAGCACAGCTGTCCTGGCTGATGCCCAGCAGGCGACCAGCATCTGTACTTGAAACCTTACCTGAGACCATTATAACTATTGTTATGTACATCCATGATACAGAATGGCTTTAACCATAACAGCGATGCAATCATAACTCAGACCGGCATGTTTATATCTGCTTAAGCTTTCTTTTGACTGGTAAAAGTTGTCTATATTTTTTCATTGAAGAGAGCAAGGTTAGAAGTGGGCAGGAAAGGATTTTGAAAGAGAAGGGAGAATATTAGAAATAGGAAATACTGACAACACAAAAATTGATGGAACAAAGGTGAGTGTTATAAGCTCTTCAGAAGTAGGTATTAGGTTGTAGTGGTTTTATGTTCAAATGGATAGTCACATTTCCAGCGGTGGTTTTATTTTGGATGCCACTTAGATTGCATGAGAATTGAAGTCTCTTAACACATTGGATTGTGAAATTATACTCTTTGAAATTCCTTAATTCATTCACTTGACTTGTAGGCCTCTAAGAGAAGACATGATTCTTTCTTCACCATGTAATGCAAGATTCCTTCTGCAACCGGTAAATAGCAGCACCTTTTAAAGGTCTGTCCATTCTTGTGTGACATCATCTTCATTAGATTTGTTCTCCTAGTCATCTTCCTTGATGTCCGAAAGGCTTGTAGGAGGAAGATTTCTTGTTGGTCACTTGTTATACCTCTATAAAAGCTTGCCTTGCAGAACTAGCCCTAAACACTGTCCTCAATCCTGAGGACTTCATTTCTTAAAAATTGTCTTTTGTTTTCAACAGTTTCTGACCATTTAATGTGATACTTTTTTCCTGCAGTGTGCATGTTCATGTACTTGTTTCATCTATTTCATGAAAAGTTGAAAACTATGATCGAAGTAGCTAGAGCCAAGCATATTTCTAGATATATGTTCTTGTTTTTTCTTTTTCAGTCTTTTGGTTATGAGTTATGACTATGAATAACTACTATTGACGCCAAATTTAGGTTTATTTCATTGAATTGGTAGATCATTTGTGATCCAATAACTTATCAAAATTTCAACCATTTGAATGGACAGAGGTAGGCTGATCTAGGACCTATTGAACATTTAGGATATGATTAGGGATGACATAGTTTTGCAATCTAAATCAACCTGTGTTCCTTCCATTAATGATCTATGAAGGATCTTAAGACATATTAGTTGGAAACATGTTTGTGTGAGTAAAAGGGGAAAGCAATATCCAGAAGAGGTTACCTCTTCAATTTATCAGTTTCATCTGATCTAAGTTGACTTTGCTTCAAATCATTCTATAGAGTTATTTTTTGATGCCATTGGTGATGAAGATGGATTTGAGGGGAAAATATGGTTTGTAATTTTGTGTTATTTTAGCTGCACGAAAAACATGGATATATCCAGGTCCTTTTCAAATTTTTAAGTTATGCAGTATAATATCAACCAGTATCAGTATGTCACCATGCACCATATATATGTTGTTAAAGATACTACTATACTAGAAACTGTAGCCTTACCAATGGCATGATGAAATGAGGTTCGATATAATCGTCCTAACAATATTCATCTGGATCATTTGGACTTTGCAGAGGCTTAATTTTTTCATCATTTGCCTCTTAAAAACATCTAACATAATGATTGGCCTTTTTTGCCCCCTCTCCCAAGCAAGCACTAACATTATTTTCTATAATGTTTGTCACAATTGGCAGAAATACCATCCTAGTGGCATTGCATCCAACCGGGTAAAAAAAGCTCCTAGGATTCCTGCCATGCAACAATATAGTGAAATTGGAAGCAGAGTAAAGAAAGCTAGAGCTCTACCTATGCATACTCCACAGCGGGTAGGATGATACTTAACCCACCATGTGGCTTGTCTCTCTTGATAGTCTTGTTTTATGTTGTAATTTAATGTAGTTGCTAGTGCCTGACAATGTGACTTGCCTCTCTTGATAGTTTTGTTTATTTTTGTGGCTTTACGTAGTTTCTGGCTTTATGTAGTTTCTAGCAAGGTTGCTGAAATGCCTGTTCGAGTTAAGGAGAACCATTATAGTATATCAGTATTTTTGCATTAACAATGGAGATGATTTTCTTGTACATAGGAAACTTGATCATATGATTCTCATTAGTTTATATAACCTTATATGATCTAGTCTATATAGCACAAGAGCTTTACGAGATATGCTGATGCATTGGAAGATATGTAATGATTTACATAGATTTTTCATTTTTTAGTCATATTTTAGTATTTACTCATTAGTTTTAGCATTATTTAATTCTGAACATGTTTATTGGCATATTAACCCTTACGAGATATGCTGAAGAATTTGCAATGTTCTAATCAACCAACTTTTGCTGCAGAAGTTTGTTGATGAGAGAGGAAAAAGGGATGCAGAAACAATTAACAGCGATGAGGAGCAAGATCCGAGGCTTGAAAAGTTTGATGCAGCTGGAGATAACACAGATAATAATGCCGATACTCGGCCACCATTGACAGGTGGTGTCAGAAGGAAGCATCATCGAGCCTGGACCCTTGGTGAGGTTTTGAAGTTAGTAGATGGAGTAGCTAGGTATGGAGCTGGTAGGTGGTCTGAGATCAGACGTTTAGCCTTTGCCTCTTACTCTTATCGCACCTCTGTTGATCTTAAGGTAAGCTCATTCTCATGCCGATACCCTGTCTCTTCAGACGTGTAAGTTTTCAGTATTTCATGAGGCAATCTTCCTCACAATTTGAAATCAGATGAAAACCGCATTATTGTACAACACTCTAGTTAACATGATTGTCATGGTTTTTGTTTTCAGGATAAATGGCGGAACCTGCTGAGAGCAAGCTTGGCACAAGGTCCTACAGACAGAGGGGTGAGGTCATCAGCAACCTTGGCTTCTGTTTTTTTTTTTGTAATTAAACCAATTGGTATTTCTTGCATGTTGCTTTCTTCCCTTATGAGAATATCAACCCTCATCTCTATGATCCGACAAAGTACATAGAACTTTGGTGAGCCAAGATTGCGAGGACTCATTAATTGCAGCTGATCGATGGGTGGCTTTAAGCTGTAGCCTATAGTTTTGCCCTCAGGAGGTGGGGGACAATGGAGATAGAAAAATATTTAGTTTGTTGATTTGCTTCTCATTCTTTTGTGTCTGCAGGCCAAGAACTCACGAAAACATACTTCGATCCCAATACCAGCAGCTATCCTATCACGAGTAAGGGAACTGGCAGAGATGCAGTCACAGACTGGTATTGAGCTCGGTCCAAGCAAGATTACCGGGCGTGGTGGGGGAATTGTACAGGAAAAAGGTTCTGGATTTTTATGACCAGCCATGTTGGTAGAAATGTTAAACTAATGAGAATAAACACCCTGTAACCACGTATGTACAATATTTTTAGGTATATGCAGTCATCACTGTTCTCCTCTCTTCATGCAATTTGAGCATTTCGTTTCGTTCCACTTCTTGCAGTGCTCCAAAAAGTTGCAGGTTTGTTAAATACTTAGGCAAGGGAAAAACTTTTGAAGCAATACCCTTATCCTTCCTCTTATGCTTAACTCCTAGAACTTAAATAAATTCGTGCTTAATTGCAAGAACAGCATTTCTTTTAAAATTCTGTGAAGTCACCTGGAGTTTCCAACAATGAAACAGGAAAGGTTTAGAAGAACTATTGATCTCTCTGTTGTGGGCCACGTAAGAATGGTTATATATACCATTAAAATCGGTGGATAATCATACCATCACCAACAATAGCTAGCATCATCAATCTGCAATCTGTTTTAATTTCATAAGTAAGCTGTGAATAATCCATTAGTGCTTCCAAGATGCTAAGCCTGCGGACCAAGATCATTTATTCCGGTGAGAAACAATAGTTACGGTAAAGAGGTTTCAACCTACTTATCAGGACTTTTGCCCATAAGTTTATACATGATAAGATAACCTTATCCTATGTTCCCATAACCGGAAACCTCCACGTAGGATTCAAATGCTGACCTGGCATCCCACACGTATCTCGTAGCCTCCCGTCCTCCTGCCTGGCTCCCATCTCTAGCTACTTCCACTCCCTCCTCTCTCTCTATCCACGCTAAATCCGCCACCCACATCAAACACTTGCTCCACCAACCTGCCGACGGCAGCCACCACTTCTCAATGGCATCTGACCTTGGCGACGGCTCCAATGGCTTCCATGCAACAAGACCCTCACCAAAGGCTACCATTGCCGTTAGGAGATCCCACTGCTGCCTTATGGTTTAGGTATCATCATCATAATCATAGTCGTCGGCGAAGAAGTAGGCGGTCGCGGGGCTGACTGTAGCCGCTGGCAGCAGAAGCAGCCCAATAAATTTGAGCGTGTAAGGCCGTTTTATCTTTGAGGCCTTTCTTGCAGTGAGACGGCCTAAGGCGAACTTACAGGAAGGCCTTTTTTCTTTTCATCTTGGTCTTTGAGGCATTTTCTATGGTGGGCCTTCTTTAGGCCAGTGCCTAAGTCGCCTAAGAGTTGGGCCGGCCCTAGGTGGCAGAGGCAGCCTAGTCGGAGTTCTCACCATCGCTTAAGAACTTCCTTCTTAGCATCGTTGCTGGCGGAGTCATGCTGGGCGTTCTTGTCGGGGCGGTCATTGAGGTCGCCAACTTCGATCCTGTCAAGTGAACTTGAAAACTATATATATCTCCTTTTGTTCTTGTTTTGGTGATCAATCATTGCGACTTCATGTCGTTTGCTTTATGAGTGGTAATTCCAAGCTTAATTACTTGAACCTTGTGGGAAATATTCCTTTGCTGTGAGTCAAAGCAGCTTCCTTTTATCTATATATATAATTTCCAGGCAAAACTAACGGTTTTTATCTTTTTTTAAAGAGTCTCTACAGCCGACTATCAGTATAAAAAGAGATGGCATCAAGAATAATGGTGCGAACAAGTGGAGGTAGAGCAGCAAGGCCATGCTCAAGCTCCACTGTGACATTTTATAATTAAACATAGCAATAAATCGGAGTATCGAAAGTTTAGTTACAGGCCTTATTTTTGTCAGGTAACATTACAACATTATTTGGGCTGCGAAACATAAAGATTACCATTGCTTGGAAACTGGAAAGGCAGAAGAGCAGGATTGATGGCCGAAGAATGGTGGATGTTGCTCCATAAGAAACCAACTCATGCCTGCAAAAAGTGGTCTAGACCTCTGGGACTTCAATTTTGAATTTGATTTCAGAATGGTGGATTTTTGTTTAAGGGAGCATACCAAATGGGGGGAGGACCAGTATAAAATAAAACTGTCCTTATTCTTGTCATGTTGCTACAAAATGAAAGAGAAACATATATGAAGTTTGGATTTGATGATTGAGCTGAATTTGATTTCAAAATGGTGGATTTTTTTTTTGAAGGGAGCATAACAAATGGGGGGGAGGACCAGAATAAAATAAAACTGTCCTTATTCTTCTCATTTTGCTACAAAATGAGAGAGAAACATGTATGAAGTTTTTGACACAGTAACCATCACAACATGCAGCTTGATACACCCAGGACAACCATAATGACAAACACCATACCAGAAAGGGGAAAAATAAGCATACCCTTCTTATCATGCATACCATGAATCCTTCTTGAGGTTAAATTTGCACGAAGCAACTCGAGTTGGGCCTGAGATCATCACGAATTGGCTAAGCCAAACTCAAGTTTTGAATCGATTGCATTCATGCTAACTCAAGCCTAGACTGATAAGAAATCCATGAAAAAAGAGTAAAGTTGGGCACAATATAGTCTGATGATATAGCAAGAAAGTAACCTTCAGAACTTTCCACATCTTAGTACATGCTTATCTACAGAACTACTAGACTGGTAATCAAATTTCAAATCGCAGTGTCAGAGAATCATGAAACAAGAGAAGGTTCCTTTTTCTTTTTTATTTTTTTATAAATAAAAAGCAGGAGAGACCTCTAAACTAAATCTGATCATAGTTCAGGCTTGGACACAGAAAACATTAAATTTTAGATAAAACCAGCTTCAAATCCAAACGAATTATAAATATAGTTCAGACCTGAGGTTTTGCCTTATGATCAAATCTACTCCAAGAATATTGTTCCAAAGGTTATATTACATACTTACAAATTGCACAACCACAAACATGCTCACATAAAGGAAATCAATTCAGATAATTTACAAATTATGAAATGATTACTTTCACCAGTGCTTTTAGTCAAGCAAACCGACCTCTTGCTTTTGTTTATCTTTTTAAGAAAATTGAACTATGCTGAACAATATATATGATTAAACCCTTTTTTTTAGCTACTCAAAATAATTCATAAAACATTTAGCACGTTGATAGCAAAGATTTATTATTTTTTAAATAATAAAAGTAAAAACTAAAGAATACCAAAAGTTTTATGCAAATGTGATAATATCAATCTCCATGTGGCTAACAATGAAATGATGGAAAAATAAGAGTTAGATTGTCTAAAAATAATAGAATCGGCTATCGATGGAGTTCAACTTCCCAAATATGACAAAATAATGAGATTCATCAGTGACTAACATAGAGTAGAATGAAAAACTGGTGTCACAAAACAAGTTATAAGATAATAAACATGCCCCACAATACTTGGAAAAGAAAATAGCAACTATTCAAAAACATTACAAGATAACTCTTCTTATTAGAGTCAAGTCAACAAAATAAAACAAGACTAACGCCCCCAGCCAAGTGAACAAAATGGCCCAACCTCTCAGTTGAGACATTATGCAACCGGGACCTCTAACTCTGGGGGGGCCATCGCTGGTGGTGGCCTGATGTACTCCTCTTCATCCTTTGGTGTGTGAATGGTAACCAAATCTGGTAGAGGTGTTGCAGGGCCCTGCTTGCCCTTTGGATCCCAATCCAACATGATCTTGACCTTGATTCCAAGAACACCCTAACATGGAGAACAAAAAAAAAAACTTTCTTGATTAGAATAGCAGTACAGTGGGGATTCTTAAGTCCAAATTGGACAAAGCAATGCAGGAAACAGAAGACGAACTTCAGAATCATCAGATGTGGCATTTTCATGAGCCACACAACAGCACAGGCAGGCCACACATGAGTCAGACGACAAGCAGTACATTGGATCAGAAAGAAGAACTTTGTAGTGAAATTTTTAGACTCAGTAAGGTTGCTTTTTGAAAGGAACAAACGAAAATAGAAGAAAAGAATGACAAAAAAAGGGGGTTTAATCCGTTGCATAAACCAAATACAAAGAAAAAAGGAATCAGCATACATATAGCAGACATCCAGCATTTTGACAGCCCAGATAGATGTAAAATATTATAAGCAACATTAAGATACATCATCCACCATAGAAGTAGACGGGCAAGCAACCATCTTAAAGTGCCCCACCAAGATATAAATATTTCGCATCACCTTTCTTTCTTTGAAGTTATGTCATCAATGGTAGTTTGGTAAATGACAACACTTCACATATTACTAACAGAGTAGATGCAAATATGGAGGATAAAATGGTCGATAAAAAAGAGCGAATGAGAAGCTAACCTGTCTAAGAAGAACATGCCTCACTGCTGAGTCAATGTACTCATTGACTGGCTGACCAGAAGAGATCATGTACCCATCCTTGAACTTCATGGATTTAGCACGTTGGGCCCTCAGCTTCCCACTAACAATTACCTGCAACATCGTGGGCGTTAAAATCTACAATTTCAATATAAAAGTGAAAGCATTTGTAAGAAACATAACATACCTCACAACCCTTGGCACCACTCTCCATGACAAACCTCAAGACACCATAACAGGCCCTGAAAGAGAAAAGATAGGCAAGTCAGACTAGTAATGCATTTCCTAAGGTCAAAAAACCTTCTTCCAAGGATATCATCACTTGAAGATAACTACAATTATGAGCACTAAATTTCAGAATCACAACAAGGAAATCCAAGACACAAATGGATAGACAACCAAAGGAGCAACAAGTGCAGGCACAAAGGATACCTAGTTCACAAATAGCAATATATCACATTTCAGTGCTGGACGAACATCACTACTTAGAATTTAAAATTTAAAAATATTTGTAAACTTCACCGAATTTACAAATATCACATGACGTGGATCATGCATCCATGCTGATGAATCATGGAGTTAAAAAATTAAAAAAAATGTCAAAGGCTTATTTGACTTCTTATCTAACATTGATGGTGAAGAAGAATTAATCCTTTTGGTAAAAAAAAAAAAGAAAAAGGAAGAAGAAGAAGAATCAAGTGGAAGAAAAAAGTAAGCTAGTCATCCAACATAATTCCAAACATTTTGATGAAAATATGACCAAAGAAATAGAAGACTGCATAAACCATTGACCTAACCTAGTTCTGGAACATTAAGGAACATTATAAGTGGCAGGAAGGTTACGAGAGAAGATGCCAAAGGACAATGGAGACACTCAGTATTAAATTACTTCACAAATTAATTTCACAATTAGGAGATGTGCAATCAATAATGAGGGAAACAGGTAATAACTCTTGCGATCAATGCCAAAATCAAGTTCACAAATATTCTCTCCACCTCTAAAAATTTAAGTCGGATACAGCAAACCGCCACTTTTCAGGAAGAATATGACACAAATCTTAAATGAGTAGTTGGCAAAAAAAGGTTAAAGCAGCTAATAGAAAGAACGTGCAAAAGTATTCTGAACAAAGAAATCACACTGAGATCTAGATGAACCATGTCAAGAGATGATCAGAAATACCAAATTCAAAACATTTAATTAAGAATTTATCAATCAGCAGAACGGCCACTTAGAAAGCAGGTGTTGGAGCTTCTTCCAAACTTCAAGCACATAATGAAAATACAAGAAGCCTGACAAACTCCATAGTTCTCTATATGAGCATCAACAAAACCTCCAAAACATATTGTTCAGCAAGATAGAGAGAAAATAGAAGCGCTCAGATGGATAGCATTACGGTGCTTAAAAACTTCAGCTAATTATGTGCCAAAATAAAATATAAAAAAATGTCCAATTAAGAGATTCAAGAGGCTTTAAGGGCATCTCCAGGAAGAACAATATTGAACTCATTCAGTAACACCAAAGACAAAATAGTATACTTGATTATGTTAATCATCTAGAAATTTCTGGGCATTGGAGCTAAAATACAAAACAACATAAAACAAAGAGTATAGATACAGAGCCTTTGTCATCTTCACATTGATTGCATCAAGCATCTACGACATCTACATTGCCTGTATCCAAAACTATGCCAATCACACAAAGTTGCAGGATGAATATAGCATCAAATACAGAGGTCAAAATGTTATTTGACATCACAATCAGATTAACATCAAGGACATCACAAATCCAAGTTGAGAAAATTATGTACCAAAACTTTTAAAAGAAAATCATATTTAAGGTTCCCGAAAGGGATATAATACTGTAGGAACAACAACTGTACTACAAAAATGAGTAACAGTTCAACAAACATTCCCACAATTAAGCTAGGTGGCTCAAATCTATAATCAGGAGTAGCAGTAAAGAAAAAAAAGAATACAACAAATAAATAAGTGTGAAAAAAAAGAAACTTAGTGAAATTTTTAACAAATAACCTTGATGCTGATTGACAAACATGTCGCCAAAAAAGATCGACGTCATGAAAGCTTTCAAGACTTTGATAGTCTACATGGCATTGTTCATATAGTCATCTTCCGACACAAAGTTGGTATTGATAACCTATTTGCTTTATAGATGACGAACGTCTCAGACAACAACCCAAAAATGTATTATTCCACCAAAGCAATTAGTACATTTACAATTCAACTGTAGTTTTTACCAAGTAAATACTCACAAAAGAAAATTATAAATGGCCCAGTAAGTGAAAGTAATGAACCACACCAAAATGAACATAATGACACAACGAACAGAAAGAACAGTTTATATAACGACTAAACAGACCAGACATGGAACAATCCACCATTACCAATAAACAATCAGTAACCGTCTCAAATTACAAAAACAAGGAAATCAGATTTTCCTTTGTAATATATATAAACAAAAAAGTACATGATTGACCAATGAACTTGCAAAATATAAATAGGAACATTATCTTAATTACAATCCCAGACTTAATTTGGCAGGTCAGCTTTGCAAGTCTAGTTTCTCATAAAAGCGCAAAGCAGGATACAAGAGGAAGCACCAATTTTGAATCAACTGCTAGTGCTGGAAACCCAAAATACAAAACTCTTCCGCACAAACATTACATTCCCTCCCCCTCCCCTCCCCCCCCCCACCTCCAACACANNNNCTAAAAAAGAAACAAATTCGTATCCTTTTAAAAATTTTGGATGACAACACCAAGTAAAAAATTAGGGAAAGAATTTAACAAGGAACATCAATGACTTCAAAATTAAAATAGTGGGACTGGCATCAACTTCTAACTTCCAACCACTGATCTAAGTCACGTTTACAGAAACACAATTAATAAAATCCGCATGACAAAAACTAATTCACATACATATGAAAAAGACTACGCAGTATTTTCACACAAAAAAAATAACAGAACTTGTATCCAATACCAGAATAATATCGAGACACAAGATTACATTACACGACGAAAAAACCAACGCAGGCTATAAGAACCACAAGCCAAGCAAAACAATGAAAAGACAGAGAGAGTAACAAGAAAATCTAAAAAAGATACTAAAAGATAGAAGTGATTTTCTTCCAATTCATCGGTAAAGAATATAGCAGTGGCTTCAATAAATCTCCCTTCAACGCATACAGAGAGAACAACGATATGTCCAAAATATAGAATGCATGGAAGGGCATTATATACATGAAAGTCGTCCTCAGACAAAGAAACGGTACAAAGAACCAATCTGCTGTAAAGATGACCCATCCCAACAAAACTTCAAAAACAAACCGAGAAAGAGATAAACAAATACTAGCCATTTTATTGCCAGATATAAAAAAGAAATAATTTTTATTTGCACAGTAGAGAAATAATCCAAACCTCCGAACTGCAAGGCCTCCGAGAAGCTTGTAGCGCAGCGACTCGGCCTGGGCGATCGCACAGAGCCCCCTATTGTTCACCTTCTCGGCATACAGCTCCACGCTGTTCTCCGGAAAGTTGAATCTTTTCTGCACCACCGATGTCAGCTCCCTAATCCTCCGTCCCTTCTCACCTAATCCAAGCCAAAAAGAAAAATGAATCAACACACCCGAAACCCTAAAACCCAATCAAAAGCCCCAAACTTTGAGAGGAATCACCGAGGACGTTCTGGGTCCGCGTCGCCCGGATGATGATCTCGGTTCGCATCGGCGTAACCCTAACCTCCACGCCGGAGTACCCATCCTCCGCGAGCTCCCTCGTCAAGACCTCGTTCAACTCCGCGTAGAAGACTCCGTCCGCAACGAACTGAGAGAATAGAAGAGATCGAAGAAAATCGGTAAACTAGAACCGAAATAGAGACGAACAAATTGGAGAGAAGAGGGGGATTGGATCGAAAAAGGGGAAACCTTTCGCTTCTTGCTCATCTGGGTCGCCATTTTTCGGAAATTTAGGGGAAGAGATTGGCCGCCGTTCTTCTCCGGTGCTAGCTTCGGCAAAACCCTAGAGGGGAGTGGGAGGAGCCGAAAGAGAATTGAGGGGTTCTTAAAAAAAGGCGGGGTTAGAAAGGATCGGACGGTTAGCGTAGCTTGGAGGTGGCTTGGAGGGTTGAGATTTAATATTTTCAGATCTTGGATGGCTTCCAGGCGGTAACCCTAGATTTAACGGGCTATCGGTATCCTGCAACCCAGCCCGCTAAGATGCGGGTTTGGATCCGGAAAATATTTTGACGAGTTGGGCCTTAGGGCATCACTCTATACAGGAGTACACCCTCTAAGATCTCTCTCTCCCTTCGGCAGAACAATTACAATTACACAACTCTAGTATAGATACAGCCATTAGCATCAAAATATGTGAAGTCTCGCAGCTTGGGGGCGGGAACGGTATACTCTAGCATGCTTGATGCATATAAAAGTTCAATTGTCGTAAGGGTATAATTGACCCAAGCCCGATCAAGCCCTATTAGGTCAAACTTGACTGGACATTATTGTCGAGTCTAAATTTAGACATCAAGATTCATTCTTGAATTTATTTTGAATCTAGACGTCTCCAATATGGAGAGGGATGCTAATGGATTGAGTTTAGTCTAGTTGTCATGTTAAAGCAAAGTGTAGAAAACTATTCTATAGGGGTGGCAATGTCTAAGCTAGACCTACTTATTTGCTTGATTCATCTAAAATAAATAGATTTGGCGAATGAATTTTATAATTCGATTAGGTATGATTTATGAAAATCAACTCGAAATAAATGGATTAGGAGTTGGTTTAGCCCTCCAACATGATGGATTATTTAGTGTGAAAACAAACATTTAAAATCTTTCTTGAAACCCTAGGATGGTCGTAGTTATGTGATTGTTTATTATGATTTAGTTAAGGATTTCTAAAGATAGCTAGAATGGTTACTTGGTTGACATGAGCAGGTGGAAACCCCTCACATCCCATCTGGAAAATGCTGGTCCCTTTTGCATCAGACTCGTAAGCTTAAGAAAATATTATGGATGTATTGAACAATATCAAAGATCAATGCCCTGTGATCTGCACCAAGTTAATTTGAAAACAACTTTATATGGATTTACATAGCAGACGTTTAATAAATAGGAATTTGAGGGCACAAATTTTGCAATAGATGGTCAGTTTTGCCTTTGAGGTTAAAACACTACCAGAAAATCAATGCACATTAGTCCTCAGGACATTCTCATCAAGGTCAACACAAATTGATTTGAGCTTTAAACTATTTCCATGACAATGGACATCAAATTAGCTTTCCACAGTATTCTAACGCACCTTAATTAGAGATCGGATAATGAAGATATGATTGTAGTGAATTCCTGTCATGCAGAAATATTGCCGACAAAGTTTGAGGTAAATATGAAAATACCATTCTGTGGCTAACTCGAACTCAAGATGATTTTTCAAGTATCATTAGTCTACTTTTCTTACCTTTTCCTTTTAAAAATATTTATTAGTTGAGTCAAATGGCTTGGACTTAGATTTTTTCATATTATCTTTGATCTTTTAAAATAATCGTATGCCCATAGAGCTAAGAGATCCTATGGGTTTTAAGAGCCCAATCATTACAAATACCCATAAACTCTCCTAGTTTTTCATTAATAAAATCAGTATTTTTTTCACTCACATATTCTCTTCCTATGCGCACTAAAAGAAAATAGAATTTCAGCAATGAATATTATAGCAGCAAGATAGTATTTCTCTTTAAAAATGGTTTAAGTATATGGCTACAACAAAAATTACTTTCAAAAAATATGTATACCTATAGAGAGAAAAATTAATTGTCTTCCACGAGTGTCTATTTATAGTGACAATTTTTTTGCCTTATACTTTCTGGTGTCAAAATATAAATATTGTTGCTAGTTGTAGTGTACATTAGAAAGACTTGCTGCTAATCCATCCTATAAATATTTAGAGGCAACTTTACGAATTTTATCAGCAATTTTTTTGCCACTAGAATCCTATATTATTATAGTGCTGGATTTCGACATGGTGGATCTTAGGAAATGTTAATGGTGAGTTGGTGTCGAAAGCCTCAATAAATTTTGGATATTGATAGAGACATTTGGCAGCGAGATATAGCTATCATTTATGCTTCTAGTCTTTAGTTCTAGTTCTAAAATAGCCTTCTATTCTCTTCTAAGTTCGTGCAAAAGTTCAACTTACTCAGCCCGATCCGATTATTTATGGGCTCGGGCTTATATGTTTAAGCCCACCTAAGATCAGTGACGAGTTTGCTAGCTTTAATCCTGTCTCCAAAAGTTCCTATGCGGCCCAAACCATGCTCACCAACAAAGTGGGACAAATTTTTCCTCGCCCTTCTCTCTCCTATGTCTCCCCCAACAAGCGAGGAGCTGGAATCAGACAAGTTCTATGCCCATGAAATGACGTTTATTGACACTTGGCCACCACAAGGAACTGGGAAGTTAGTTTGCAACAAAAATATACCGTTGTAGCCCAAATCGAATGGTACAGAATATATCATATCAATTCAGTATCGGTATCTAATACAAATAGCGTACTAGTACTCGATATGTCAAAAAAATTTCGTATTGTGCCGTACCGATATTATAGTAGTATGGCACCGATACGGAGTTCGGTATTGAAACGGTAAACTTTAGTTTGTAACTATATAGCTCCCTCCCAAGTAAACAAATTAATCTAAAATCATGTTGCCTTTGTCGTTCTAGTTGCCAATCCAACCCACCCACCTGCCATCCAAAGGCTAAGATGTTATCTAGAATTTATTGGGGCTCCCATCTTTATTAGCATGAAAGACATGAAATGAACAAAAACACCATGTATATATATTTGTATCCTACCAACTCCTAATTATGTGAAGGAAAGTAGTTAAAAATCATCTTCGAATGTAAAAAGTTCAGCATAAAGGCATTTCTTTGATCCCTATTTTCTTTAATTTCTTCTTGGTAATGAATCTTGGCCCTGTCTGATAGCTAGCCTCTTCTTCTACAGATTTGCAATCTTCAAGCATATGACCGATGCTTTGCAACGATGCTACCTTCTTAATAAATTTGGTGAGGTTTTTCTTGTCTTTTATTCTGAGAAAGCTAAAAAAAAATCACCTAATAAGAATGATGACTATGTTATATTTAGCTGGTGGAGTGAGATTTCTGTGTGTCTTCAGCTTTGGATGGAGGAATGGACAATTTGAAGCCATCATGATCGATACATCTATGTACTGTGCAATTGAACATTTGATTAATGGTTATTTTGTCAAGTGGTGAATGTGACGTAGTGGAAATGAATTAGGAAATGTTATGGACTTCAAAGAAGAGTAGGCAACTACCCTTCCTTGGAGCATTTGAAAGTTGGTTAAGTGCCATAATAGAACACGTCCATCAATAATACTCTTCTCTCTTTATGGACGTAGTTTTCTCTCTCTCTCTCTCTCTCGCTTTTTTTTTTTAATACGTTTGGCAAGGACCACATATCCATGGGCATCATGGATTAAACAATGATGTGCATCAAGGTTATGAATGTGGCATTTCTTTGGTATTCCTGAAGTATTTTTTTTTTCTCCTCATCATGATGAAATGCAATCACAAGAACTATATGTACGCTTTTATTGTGAATCCAATGAATGTGAAGACCACCCTATCTACATTTTGGCAAGTAAATCAAAGCGCTGTGTATACTAAAATATTGATTTTATGTTTAACTTTGAAAGGTATAAGTTTTTATTATTTTTCCGGTGCTCAAAAATATTTGGCAATCAACATCTCTATGCCAATCTTATCCTTCTTGGTCCTGCAAAATATAATTTAGAAGGGGAAGATAAATTTGACGTAGTTTTTACTTTTAGGAAAACCTATAGTGTAAATTCTTCATTTTCAAATACAACTTTCTCTATTTTTTGGATGTATGTATGTGCGTTTGTTTGTTGTGTAAATTCACATTTAGGTATCATGTTACTTTGCAGATTGCAGGAATTGAAACTGATCTCCATCTTTTATCATCTTATATACCCAACTTATGATGATTATAATACTTAAGATATATATAACATTGTTTGGTTTTTCTTAAAAAAAAATTAGAAGAAGAAATAATGTTTTTCTGGTGTAATGATATATTTATGACACTGGACCTAGCTAGCCAAGAACATGTCTTATGTCAATATTTAGGGAACTTTTATTCTTAGTTAACTCATATGGTTCTCATAGCTTATCTGGCATAATATTAGTACAAGCTACAATGCTATTTTCCTACCTATGCATGGCAATTAAGGTGGTGGGAAAATTTTCAGTAGTGATTGAGGCTTGTGGCACGAGTTTGGCTAGTATTTTACTTTGATCAGTGAGTTGATGACTAAATGCTTGGTACTTTTCATTGATTTTTTTTACACATATGCATATGGTTGTGGATGTGCAATATGCATGAGGGTGTATCTGTTTGTGTTTGTGGATGTTGACCATTGTCCAAATTAATTTTAAATGAACAAATTTGCTAATTAGAAGGAATTTGGGAAACTCGGAAATGTGATCCTAACCTTTCAATTGCTTCTTGGGTCTTATATTTTTTCCGACGAGCACCCGCTCAACGCATTGGCATCTCTTTCAAATTGGAAGAGATTTAGAGATCAAATATTTTGAATCTTGGCAATGGCACCCCTACCATATTCCTTTTCTTAATGATTATTATTTTTGGAAATCAAAAGATGGCTAGAAATCACCCATTATTGAGCAGTAAACACTTCTCTTTTGCATTTAAGAACCTAGAAGTCAACATTTTAAAGTAAAGAGACTAAACTTTTTCAATTAACTAATTAACTATAATCAAATGAAGAATGATATAATCTATTACTACTATGATCTACCATCATCATATGAGAAATATTGCGATCTGCTAGAATAACATTTCATAATAACCTTGAGAGTTGATGTATTTATGTCACTTTTAAGAGATTACGTAGGAATGACGCAATTTGCTAACGTAACATTTTAGAATAAATTTGAGATTACTGTAATGATGTTATGTTCAGTTTATCAAGAGAAACATGGCAAACGTAAACTTTAATTTAACTCTTTTGGCGTCACGCAAATAAAATCAAAAGATGGCTAGAAATCACCTATTATTGAGCAGTAATCACTTCTCTTTCGCATTTAAGAACCTAGAAGTCAACATTTTAAAGTAAAGAGACTAAACTTTTTCAATTAACTAATTAACTATCATCAAATGAAGAATGATATCATCTATTACTACTATGATCTACCATCATCATATGAGAAATATTGCGATCTGCTAGAATAACATTTCATAATAACCTCGAGAGTTGCTGTATCTATGTCACTTTTAAGAGATTATGTAGGAATGACGCAATTTGCTAACGTAACATTTTATAATAAATTTGAGATTACTGCAATGATGTTATGTTCACTTTATCAAGAGAAACATGGCAAACGTAAACTTTAATTTAACTCTTTTGGCATCATGCAAATAAATGTGTTTGAATAGTCTTATACCAAAAAAAAGGTTAGTGCATTTATAAAGTTTTATGATCACACTTCATTTTAAAAAGTGTGAACTTAATATATCTTAAAATGAACATAGACAAAGAATGTAATTTATTGGTTAAATTGTGTATTGGAATCTTCACTTTGCCGAGAGAAACATGAGAAATGTAAACTCTGATTCGACTCTTTTGCTGTAATATAAATAAGGATGCTTGAATGATCTTTTACCAAGTAAAGTTTAGCGCATTCATGAAGTTTTAATATCATGCTTCATTTTAAAAAATGTGTAAGCTACATATGTTGTAAATTTAACATAAACAAAGAATCCAATAGTTGATTAAATTGCATGTCGGAATCCCTATAAGTTGTCATTCAATTTTCTATTCTTGATAAATACTATGTAAAAAATTTACATTATAGGATGGATTCCTAGCAAAGTCATCTATCCTCTTGATATGATATTTTAAAGCAAAACTTTCGGTTCAAAGTATGTAATAACAAGGCATAGATTAAAATTCATATAATTTATATTGAAAAGAAAACTAGATGAAAAATAATCTCAATGAACAATATCCAACTAGTTGGACTTAAAGTTGCAGTCAGTCTCCCAAGCAATCAATAAGCTGAGACTGATAGTTAACCTTATGTTCAAAATTCCATACGAGTGGTTCATTTAGATTAATCTATCCTTATGTTCACCATTCCATAAGAGTGGTTCATTTAGATTAATCCTTCCTTCTTATTTGGTCATCTTGTTGTTTTGTGCATATTTCATTCAATCATTTTTTTTTTAACAATAGAATGGTTTACAATTTCGTGTACTCTATAGAATGGAGGTGATGATTTTATCCGTGTTTTTTCTTAAAAAATTGTACAACAAAAACTATATGATTGTGTAAATAATGAGAATATATCTAATCGTATAAAAAAAACTATATGATTGCATGCATACTAAAAATATACAATCTTATTTTCTCATGACATGATGCACAATATTGATAATCTCTATGATATTTGTTTTTATTAGCCAACATAATTTGATCATTAGTTAAAAGCCAAAGAGTATGACTACTAAAGAGTCTAGGTTTTGTCTCTACCTTCCTTGTCTAAAGACTTTATTGTTAAAAGTTCTGACTATAAATGATCACTTTGGCCAGTATTAAGAAGGAATAGATGATACTAAATTTATTGTAATTCTTAAAGGTTTAGCATACCTCTTTTATTTCACAAATACCAAAATTTTAATTTTCTCACCCCAAAAAAGACTGTAGTTTTGTTTTTCTTTTAGTTTCTTTAATTACCACATCCATTATTCGATAAAGAGTAATTCGATAACAAGACAGACATATCCCTGTGCATGGGAAACATGCTCCACCAATTGGTATGAACGACAGCAGGAAAAATGGTTTTCTTCTTGGAGTCTTCAGCTAAAATGACACGAAAGCGAGTGCTGTCATATGAAAAGAGACATGTTTATATGCATCTGCCATGTCTAATGACAAAAATCTCCCCTTGGAGACCTTTCTCCATTATTTTTCTTGCCACTCCTCCTCAGAATCTAGAAAAGTAGCCAAAGTTCTTAGCTCAGAGGCTGCATTAAGTTCTTGGATGCCACTTCCCCTCCAATCCTCCTGCATGGCTTCACTGCACCAAAATGAACTCCCCCCTGCATTGCCATCGACAAAGTTGCCACCTTTTTGGTTATCATTGGGACAAAGTTGAAACAAATCATCTTCGAAGCTCGACACAAGCTCTTCCATGTCGAAATCAATCAAGAAGTTGGAAGGATCAGCATCTTGAGGGACCAACGTGGATGGGCTGTCATTGCACGTAGGTCCCAAGCTGTGGTCAGCCATCATATCATCTTGCAAGGGGAGGTAGACTTTGGTGCACCTCACTGCTTTGGTTCGGATCACAGAATGGAACTGCTCATCCACCTTTGCAGCTGCTTCTACCAAGTCTCCTTCCACAGCGTTCTTCGCTTTAGATTTGCTGCTACATTTCTCCAATTTTGCTTGCGGGAATTTCACCCTCTTGCTAAGATTTGTGTTCCAATAGTTCTTGATTTCATTGTCTGTTCGCCCCGGCAATCTTCCCGCTATGAGGGACCATCTAAGTTGAAGAAGACCAGATAATTTCAATACGATTAATCATCCATATTTGTATACATGACCAATATTTATTCAAACTAATTTACTGCGACGAAGGTGGAGTGAAACATTACCGGTTTCCCAGGAGATTATGGAGTTTGATGATGAGATCCTCTTCATCATCAGATATATTACCCCTCTTGATATCGGGCCTCAAATAATTCAACCATCGGAGACGACAGCTCTTACCGCAGCGTTTCAGACCTGCAATTCCATCAATCTTCTGAATAAGAATCGACATTATGATATGTTTGTGAAACCAATGCGCAAACAATTTGCAGTTACTCCATCTAAAAGAGAAAAATTCGATGAGAGCTTAGCTACTAAAATGCTTATACTATGAATTAGATGCCAACGGTCATCAAACAAAAGCCAAGCATAAATGTCCTCACCTGCTCTCTTTGGAAGATCTCTCCATTTGCCCTCGCCATGGGTTCTGATGTAATCGCTGAGGATCTTATCCTCGCAAGCCGACCATGCCCCTCTATTCAGCCCCTCTTTGGAGCAACAAGGCCTCCTTCCCATCCTCCTCCTCAAACACCACCCTCACACACACATACACAGGTCTGCCTTACTTCCTATATATATATATATATATACATACATCTATAGATCATGCATCCATATTACGGATCTAGGATATTCGAGGCCAAGAAGACTCTCTTGAATCAGTACATGTTATGCCGAGTCTTGCTATGGCGAGTGCTAGCAGAAGACACCTACTCTTATATATAAATGCAGGCATGTATGTGCATGTAACATGCATGTATGTGCACGTAGGTATGTGTGCATATGATGCATGATTAGAGAAACATGTATATATGCAAGATTTTACTGATCATAAATCTGCAGTTAAGTCAGAGAAAATATTCCTTGTGCTTATGTAAGAGGCCATGCTTAGTGCAAACTAGGGTAAGAGCTATTTAGGTGGGGTTATAATAATCACAAAAGAAACTAATATTTGAAGGGAGCCTAACAATTAGGTACGAGGGAAAGAAAAGGACTGGCTTTTTGAAGGGAAGATAGTGGCAGGATTGTAAAATTAAGAGACGGCTACTTAAAAAATAAGTTGTAGTGATGGAGATGGGGAGGTATTATGCTGATTCGATTCATACTTTCACCAAGTTGTAGGACAATCTTTTCTAAGAAATGGATTGATTCACTTGTAGGTGTGGTCACAATCTTTAAGACCTTAAGAGCAATGACATTACTGACTATACTCATTGGTGGAAAAAGGATGTAAAGCTAGCTTTTTCATAAAATAGGGAGTGCTTAGATCTTTTCTGGAAATCTGCAGGAATTGTGGATCTAGGTGTGAACAGATTTACACAAAGGAAGACATGAGCAATGGATCAGATAAAATATTGCTATATGACAGATGATTGTCTATCCTTATGATGTACTTTTGCACAGGAAGAAAGGGAACAAAAGATATATTTTATCATTTCTATATGTTTCATTAGGAGCATGTCTTTGTTATTTTGATATAAAAGTGTGTATACCATATTTGTGCTTGATGCTTCCAATTCTACCGAAAATTTCATAATATAGAAAATTGTTACGAGTGGATTGATTGGGGGATAGTTTAATTGGTATTGAATTGCATTGCTATTCCATTCAGCGTAAAGGTAAAAGTAAATTGGTAAGATCTTCATATTTTGATAGTAGAGACCTCTAGAATTTGATTATCGCCTTGACTAAAATGAAAATAAGTGGCGCTATATAGGCTGGAAAACTCTCTAGAAAATAATAAATCTTATATTTTGTTAACCAACCGTCAAACTTCCAAACCTAAGTTGCAAAAATTAAAAAATAAGTGGGCAACATATATTTGACTCAATACTAATTTGAAGCATGGGAGGTATTGCCCCATAATTGATTACTTATGCTGGATGGGTCAAGCAAAATAGTGTATAAACTGAATTTAAATCGAATTTTCCTATATTTTATGGGGTTGCTTGCTTTTCTAGATCGGCACCATCCATCCATCCATCTATCTTTTCCACCACCATCCTGCTTTCTTATCAAAATCGAATTAGGATTTGAACTCTGGACCACTCCGGGAGGGTTCGCAAACTAGCTTAGCTAATAGTAGAATTAATTTAGGCAAGAGAAACATTTCGAATTCAATTTGTTCGAAATTAAAGATTTGCAGCATCAACCACGTGAGGCATCAATCGAATCCTTCATCCGATATTCCATTTCATTTGTCCATTTGTTGAGAGAAAAATTCGAAAGATCAAGAACATTTCATCAAGAATGCATAATAAACAAAAACATTAAAAACAATGCACGTGAACTTCTATCCTCCAGAAAAAAAAAAATCATGGATTCATTGTTTGGCAGAACAATGTCGATGACCCGATCACTCCCGATTTTGCATTAGAATACGAAGGAAATTAGCTCATGTGGACCCAAGTTGACTCAAAGCCATAGGTTGAACCAGTAGCAGGTCGAGCTAAAAGAGAAAGAGGACAGTATTTGTCACCATCACTTGTACCTCATGGAAGCTCATAGGTGTCCCTAATCTTATTTGGACATGGCTGGTGATCTCATGGTGGGGTTCTCACCACATGGCAGAATTTTTCCATTTCCAAAGTCCATGGCGGACGTTTGGGGAGGCTCATGCACCCTAAAAGTATCTTTCGTGGCATCTCCCATCAGCCCTTCAAACGCCCGTGCCATCCCAGCTAACCCCTCCACCCCACCCTTCTGGGAATCACATGGAAGAGTAATGTTAGGTTCACTTTGTGACCTGGCCGACAGTGTGGAAAATAAGGAAAGAGAGTACTCACCCAAGGCCAGTCAAGGTTCAGTGCATGCTAGGGTTTTTTAGAGGAAGAGAACAAAAGTATACTGTGTAGTTGATTCAGAGAGTTTCTTTGTCTCATAAACTTCTGATCAAGTGGGGTCTCATACTGTCCTTTCATCAGTGAAAAGCGTCCACAAGCAGTGACAAGGAGGCTGTCTAACAATGCTGGCTTTATTTATTTTGATGCACAGTATTAGTTTGACAAAGCTGGCCATCTATTAATGCGCATTGTTTACCTCATTTCATTTCATACAAGTTAAGAACGAAAAAAAAATCCAGGAAGCAGATGAAGAAGTCGAAAGCTTTGGACTAAGGGATAGATATACAGGTTTTATAAGATCCTTGTTTTATGATTTTGGAGCAGGGAAATTATGTTTTTATTACTGTAATTTTTCACTATTTTTTTTTAAAAAAAAATACATATGCATAGATATGGTTCATAGTGGGGCAGGTGTGTTACTGCATTTGATTACTTTGTGAGTGTATTTTCTATTTTGGAAAGCAATGGCTGAATCACCATCAATCATTTCATAAAATGATGAAAGGAGTGCTTGTGAAGACCCTTGGCATTTTACCTCTCTCGGTAGAAAGGGGTTCAATCATGGTTTTGCCTCTCCATGACTATATCCTTTTTCCCTGCAGGCTTTAGCTATAGTTTTCTTATATTTTTGTGGAACAAAAACAAGATGGTCCCTCCACCTTCTCTAGAGAGCAAAAGAGGTCAAAAGATGAAGATTTCACATCTTTTATAGCTATTTATATGTGGTCAGGATAGGATTAGCTAAATATTGCGCCTTCAGTCTAGCTTGCGGTGATGAGATTATTTCCGTGAAATTTTGGGTTTGCAATAATAAATAAGGTTTTCCGCATGATAATAATAGTCATTAATTAGCGAGCTATGAATGAAAACTTATATGGATTGAGATCGGGATTAATTTAAAAAATAGTTCTTTCTTGAGGTACATTTGATATTGGTGTAATTAAGTATATTATTTTTTGAGAACAAAGTATATATTTATATGTTATAAGCAAATGTGTTGATTTTTATGGTGGCAAACGAACCATGTGCTTGGTACTGTCACCAAAAAATCTAAGACTACAACATTTGTCATGGGAATGTATAGTACAAACTTCACACCATCTAGGTATCCTCGCTTTGATTCCTGACATAAAGCCATGAGTAAAGTAGAGAACTTTGGTTAAACTAATTAAAAGGCGGCTTAATGTTCTTGGCCATGCAAAGCATCATACTGTGAGTTGGCACCGGCACATTTCTTGTTGCTAGATTCTAATCCAATTACAAGATCAAGGCTTCAAACCATTAGACTTAGGACTTGTCTGGCTGCACTCATATGAGAACTATATGAAATGCCTTTTTTAACCAACAAAACCATTAAACTTTGGTAGGCTGCGCCCTTGCCCATTCAGTAGTGTGATACTGTGGTAGAACTGGTCGTGCACACATGGAATTAAGCACCATTTCAGTGAGCTCTATAAATCTTTTATTTACTTGGGAAAGACATCATTAATTAGGCTGTAGGAAATCTTCAATGCCCATGAAACAAGCTAAGGAGCCAAGCTCCGAAGAGAAGGATGGCCATAATTCACTGCGATTACAATTCTCTCCTGCAGCATTACCTCTCCATCAACTTTCATATTAATCTCGGCGCAATTCAAACTTTCTAGCTTAGATAAAAACATTTCTTTGTATTATCCCACTCAAATTAATATAGAGTAACTTTGAGATTATCATCATATGTACCATTCCAAGCAATCCGGAATAGGTGGTGAATTTGTTAGTCATCTTGGGCTGACATACTCAAAGTCTACCGAGGACAGTTGGGTCTTCTCTGCTAATGGATGATCCACTTAATACGTATCGAAACACTAGTGTTGCTCTGCTGCAGCACGGCACTTTTATCTTCTAAATGCCATCCATATATGAGACACTGTACTCCCACTTTGTTCCAGCAACTTCAACTCTTCAGATATGACTGAAGGCTAGCATTCAGAGAGCTGGGCCACATCTGGACTTACTCTCTCTAGGACATCTCCATCTCGAGAAAAATGATCAGATCAGACGATCCAAATCGAGCCAAAAGGAGCAAGGGAAGAGGGAACATTCTGTGTACAACTGATTACAAGATAACGATGGCAACGACGAGAGCATTGAATGGCCGGTGAGAAGAGCAGGTGCAGTTGGCCTTCGCAAAACTGCATTGATGTCTATTAATGGTTCAAGTTAATGGCCTCATGTAGGTCATAGTCTGGTACGCGATGATGTTCATGGACATGAAGCATTTTTTATTTTTATTTATTTATTTATTTATTTTTTGCAACCAAAGTTCGGCGAGTGGTCCATGCATATGTGCCATCGTAGCCATCGTTGACGTCATGGGAGGGCCCAACGTCGGTGCTACTCGCCATCAAACACAACATTTCGTGCCCCTCCATCACTACTTCAATTATTGTATGCATGCATGTGAGTCGGCCATTAAAGATAGGGTGCCTGCTGGAGACTGTTTGCCAAATAATGGTCACCAGGAGAAGGCTACTTCGTCTTCGAACATGGGTAGAAGCCGATGTGGCTCAAAGGAGGGATTGAACAAAGGAACTTGGAGTGCCATGGAGGACCAGATCCTCACTGACTACATCAAAGCTCATGGAGAAGGGAGGTGGGGGAAGATTCCCAAGCGAACAGGTACAAGCAGATTAAAAGAACTAGTTGCTGTTCTCTTTGCATTTCTATGCGTCAAGAGGCCATTTAGCCTACCTGCCACACTTCCTCACTATACATAGCAAAGACTCTCACTGTATGTGTGTGTGTGAGAGAGAGATATAGAGAGGGAATGTGTGTGTCACTGGTCTCAAAGGCTATTTGGTGTGCCACATAACCCCTATAGCAATTTAATGGACTCGTTGTGGCTACCTTGTGGCGTTTACAAGGCTATCGAGTCTGCCGTAACACTCGTGTAGCAAATAAAACAACCAGTTGCTTCTTAATTTTCTGCATTTCCAAGTCCTCAAGGCCAACACATAATCAGCTGGAGAATTCTTCATCCATCATATATCTTTCAAGTAATTGTTTCAGTAAATTTCAATCATGAAATGATTTGGTTTCTGATATCTTCATCTGCACACATGTTTCAGGCCTAAATCGATGTGGGAGGAGCTGCCGGCTTCGATGGCTGAACTACCTGCGGCCAGATATCAAGAGGGGGAACATCTCCCATGAAGAGGAGGACCTCATCATCAGACTCCACAAGCTCTTAGGGAACAGGTATTTAATTATTATCCAATGCTATGAGAGTTTTTCCTCTCCTCCCTTAATTAGATAGTTGTTTTCTCCCCCTTAAATCCTACAGGTGGTCTCTGATAGCTGGAAGGCTCCCGGGTCGAACAGACAACGAAATCAAGAACTACTGGAACACAGTCCTGAAGAAGAAGGCGCAAGTTCGGTCAGTTCCATTAACAAACCTGATGTGTTCGAACCAAGATGAAGAGAGGAAGTCCAAGAGCAAAACAAGAGTTCGAGCTCCACCATTTGAGAATCCAGCAAGGTGCAGCGAGGCTGAACTGAGTTTAGATCAGCATGGCAACCAAACTGTTCATAAGAATGAACTCAAGGCGCTCGTGATGGACGACATGGCACCAGGGAGTTCTTTGTTAGCTCCTCAAGATCATGACCTACTGAACTTAGTGACGGGTTTCAATACTGACGGTCTATTCCGCCCGTGTCTCCTTGACTTCGAGCTCTTCCAACTCCTTGGGGACAATATCCAACAGGACGTAGGGGACCGTAACAATGGTAAATTGTGCGTGCCTTTCGATGAGAGTGTCATCTCTAGCGGAGGAATGTTTGAGAATTGGATCGGGACCGACCACATCCAACCATATGGCAGTCTTGATCTTGGATCACTGGCTACTTTCTTCGAATCCGAGTCATGAAATCTTGGGCTATCAAGCACCACGGTTTGATAGTGGTTTGCATGTAGAATTATGTTACCATACTTCAGCCCTTTCACCAGCGTTTGTCGTTGTTTATATCAGTGCAACTCTTTCGCAAGTAATATTCGAATAAAATTTAACTCCAGTCCTCTAATATTTCCATTTTTTTCCTCGCCATTTCTCTTGCCAGCTTGTAAGGGCCTTGTCATCACGGGTGGCAATTAGGTCGGGTCGGATCGGATATGGGTCGAGTCGGATAGAATCGAATTCATAATTCAACAACCCAAATCGGCCTATTTATTAAACAAGTAATCTGACCCGACCCCACACAACCTATTTATTAAATGTGTTAAATAGGTTAGACGGGTTTTAAATGGGTTAAATTGATTTAAACATGTTAAACAAGTTAAGCGGGTCGGGTTAAATAGGTCAGAAATAAGTTAACAGATTTCAAACAGGTTAAATAGATTTTAAACAGGTTAAACGGGTCGGTTTATAATCCGATCTAATTATTAAATAGGTCAAAATAGGTTAAATGGGTCAAAGGTTTACATGTAAATCTAACATATTTAATAAATAGGTTTAGATGGGTTGATCTATTTACGACCTAAATCAGTTTATGTCAAATCCAAATCTGCTTAAAAGTTAAAATGGGTTGTTCGCAAGCCAAATTAACGGAATAAATTGCCATTCTTATTTGTCGGCCATGGACGTGTGCAAGTAAGTCTCCGCTTCGACTGTTTCCGCTGACTAGCCGAGTCTCGGGGCACATATTCACTCTTCTTTAGCTTATGACAATCTCTTTGATGACAAATGATGATGACTATGCAAAGAAAGTGACCGCTTTTTCTTACTTGCAAGTACAAAGTCCAAAAGATGTTGGTTAATAGGAAAAAGAAGAGGGCTTCTGATTGGGGGTTGAAAGCTTCGAACAAGATGAGAGTAAAATAATATTTTTGTCGTTCTAACTCTAAATATTTCCATAATAAAGATTAGAGGAAGTAATTTTTCACAAAAAAGATAGAGAAAGTAAAACATATGATGAGAGTCTTTCTTTAAGCTTTCAGATGTCCCTTGAAATTTCTAATAACCTTATTTCTTTTTTCTTTTGGTAGAAATAATCGCATTTCTTTAACTTAAAGTGTAGCATCTTTATGATCAATTATCTTAGGTTCTAAGAATATATATATATATATATTAACTTTTTTAAATGCTGAGGCTATACTACTCTCCTAGAAGATTTTTTTGTACTTTAATGAAGTGCGGACATGGATATGGAATAGCATGGAAAATGATGCAGATAAGCTGCTCATAGCATGCATTAATTATAGAAAAAAAAGACGAGCAAAATATATCTTCAATTTGATCTATTCTTATGGAATCAAGATACACCATTTTGGTACTAGGCTCTATACCTCTGCCAGCCTGTTACTATATTGGTATGCTCGGTACAGAAGCTGATTCAGCATACCGAGTGTTGATACACTTTCCGTACCATGTATCGGTACCAAATCAATATAGTACGGCATGTGCCCTATACCGTCTAGCTCATCATCATTTTCTATATCCATGAATATCACGACGTCTAAATTTGGTACCGAAGAATCTCTACACTTTTAAATGATACCAAAGCATCTCCAAGGATGTGTCACATCTTGTGGTCTCCACTCATGTATTTTACACCACTCTTTGATAACATATGAAAACTATGGCGCATGATTGAGGCATTCTGACTATAATTGTGAAAACCTTTTGCACTTGTGCAGTGACAGGCGCATGATTGAGACATTCAACTACATCAATTTATATTGTATAAGAGTTGCATTTTACTAAACCCAAGATTATCTACCTCAAAGGGTTCCTTTTGTGCGCACTACATCAAGATTCATGATAATGTTTTGGCAAGCATAGCTTGATATGGTCTGTGGAAATTTTCAAGACATCACAAATTTTCTTAAAGTGGAGTCCCTTGGAGGTAGCCTCATGTCTCATAGCAATGACATTATAATAGAAGAGATGAAGTAGGTTGAACTTTGACCCCCCTTGCTAAAAAGAGAATAAAAAGGGGGAAAACAAGCACCAATATTCTGTATCTCCATAACTTTTCTATTGGACATCATCTCACATCCAAGAATTCGGCGCACAAAAAAAAAAAAAAAAAAAAAAAAAAAAAAAAAAAACCATGCCAACAAAATTCTTAATCTTCTTTTTGAGAAAGGAAACTACTTTGTATATGAAATTGTCATAAAAATTTCTCCACCTTGTCTGGCCTCGCGTAATATTTGTTTGTTTCTGCATGCATGCCTCTATTTAGCATGCATTTGTCTCAACTTATTTGGTCATATGTAAATGGAGGAATCATAGACTCAATCCCTCAACAATTTTGGATCTTTCGGTATTACCCCCTTGGTGGATTGAGATTTCCCAGTTAAGTCCTTCTATAGGTTTCCGAACTGTCAAGACCTTTTATATAGCTTTGCTTCTACTATCTATAAATGTGTTTCTCATAGAAAAGAAAAAAAAAAAACTTGTTTAACATTTTTAACGGTTAGGAACAAGCTACACAAAGGAGAGATAATTGTGTCATGTGTTCGATTGTCTAAAAGAAGATCGATCAGGGGGATCTCAATTTTTTTACACGCCAGACCATTTTGGGACCACCTATCTATATAATGAGATGTTATATCCTTCCTGTGGCCCACTTCTTTTTAGTTTGCACCTCCTTTGTCCAGAATCTCACACAGACAAACTAGCTAGAATATGCTATTTAGATTTCTTAGCTTTAAGTATTCAAGATCTATCCGGTGCATAGTCGATGTGGAACGAAACACATGCCTGCACAAATCCTTACATACTTTCTTATTTAAGCCCTAACGTTCTCACATATCAAGAGTCTAAATCAATTTAAATCTAATCACAAGTGCTACCATGAACACATGCTGCAGTATCTTGTAGTCCATATAGGCCATTGGCTGAATTTGTTTTCATACTATTTGTAACAATTTAAGATCTCATGCGAAGAAACTAGCCATGAAGTGTTATTTCGATTTTTTTGGCTCTATACAAGTACTCAAAATCTATCCAATACATAAACGATGTTGGATCAAACATGTGCCCCCTGATCCTCATATCTTTCTTCCCTATATCAAAAGAGAACTAATAACAATAATTCTCTCTTTCACCATAGAGGATTTGTTTTCGTTGATGGGTAGCTTTGTCCTAGGAGACAATGCGGCACTTTATATTGTGACATTGAAGGGCGAAATTGAATTAGTCCACATTCATTGAATGAAAATGCCCTTGTGTCCCCATAATTACTCGAATACAAAGGGATTCAATCATCAAAAACTCTTTGGAATAGTTCTCTTAACCATTATTATCCCATATGACAAAGTGGTGATAGTGTGCTCCAGGAGAATTCGAATCTATCTTGGACCTCTCCGAGAAAGCTCTTTGGAAGAGGCGTATCAACCAATTGAACTGAACCATTGAAATGGTACGGCAAAAGATCACAGTAACATGATATGGCAAATTTTTTTTCTTGAAAAATTAAATACAAACATGCCCACCACTAAATTTACAGAGATATATTAGTTCAATTGATATATCAAGCCAATCTTACTCCAAACAATATACTACACTATAAATGATAAAAGAATTGAAGCAACCCAATAAACTTTAATGAAAGGCATTAAATAGCTCAGAAAATGACTTAGACGACTTCCAATTAAAATTGATTTTTTCCCCTCTCACTACCTAACATGCTATTGAAATTATATTTTATTCCAACGAATTCGAAACTATGTTTTATCATACTAATGCAACAATGCGTCCTCTTTTATTAATCTCGGCTAATTGCCATACGACATTTGGTCATTAGCACAATCAAATCTCATCACCTTATTGAGATAAGTTTAAAAAGGGAACGCTTATCATTTACTCTTTGGCAACATATGATAATTACCATTCTAACTTTTGATTAGATGCTTGCCAAACTCAAAAGAGAAAAAGAAAAGGTGGGGGACAAAAACAACATCCAAATCCTCAAAGGTGGCCAATCTCAGGTCATCTCTTCTTCATCACACCTTTGCTTCAACCAACCAGCCACTTGGAGGTATCCATTTTTTTATCCTCACCAACTAGCCAAGCCCTCAATCTGGACCACCGTATCAAGAAGGATCATTGATGTGGATTACCCATCAATAATCCAAAGGAAAAAAAGAGGAGGAGAGTACGGTTGTTTTCATCTTAGCAACAAACAAGTAATATCCTAAACAAACAAAAGAACACCTTCCAAAGCCATATAGTGTCATTACAAATGGCCTATAGGGTTGAAACCAGATATGGATTGGATATCAGCATACCTATATCTATATTTATTTTGATTTACGTATACAGATATGGATATAGACATTAGTCGGATACAAAAATTTATGATATAAATATGAATATAAGTTGAAAAATTGAACTTTATGACTACGTAGATGGTAGATCAAGTTAATAGCATGTTAAAAGTTTATAAGAGCTCAAATAGAATCAGATAATGAGATACACATCGGATTATTGTCTGTCCATATCCACATCTATTTTTCTTTGATGGATGTTGATACGAATATGGATATTAATTGAATGCTTAAATTTCTATTCATATCCGAACTATTTCGGATACCAAATTAGATTCAAACGAATATTATCCGATATATTTTCACCTTTACAAATTGGAGTTTCTATTGCGGGTAGTCAGCGTATTTAGCTGTTACCCCCCATCCCCATCAATTTTTTTCACACTGTTAAAACGATGTAAACTTGCTCCTACCTCCCACACAAGACAATGGAGTTATTTTCGTACATTGTTTCAAGTGGGCATCATTAGCATGGCGAGCTCTTTGTTTTCTCTAAAGCGCAAGATCACAGAGCCTGTTCATGGAGCCATGACCATGGGCATTAGCAGCCCTAGCGCATGCTGTTATATGCCCATCGCGGGGCCCTGATGGGAGCACCAACGGTGCAAGGAGAAGTGAGTTTGGGAACAACTTTGTCCCTTCCTTCCAAGGGACACACATCAACAAGTCTCCATAGTTTCTCATGTCCTCCAAACCTATAAGTCATTATCCATTGTTGGGGTAAAGCCTCCAAGCATGATGAGGACCTGAACTTCTAGACAAAAACATAACTTTAATGAGAAAGCTTAAAGTAGGTTAAGGCCTAGAAAGTGAGTTACGTTGTCATTCCCTTTGTAGAATCCATGAACACCTCTTCTTTTTTGACCTACAATGGTAGGCTTGCAAATATATAGTATAAAGCAATTACATTGTATGGTGACATGTTATATTAGGACCCTCGCAATGTTATATTTATTCTCCAATAAGAAAATAACCAAGAATGAACTACGAGGTTCTCGAAGATCTGGCAGGAAGATGAAGGCACCAAACATTCAGACCCCAATGATTTTAAAGAGCTCATAAGGAATAAAATGTGGCCGTTTTTATTAAAAAAAATTCTACCGACAATCCTTGCAGCTCTTCTCGACTATTTCTTTAAGCATGCATAATGAGTATGATAAAAAACCCCAACTAATTTAAAAAGCTCATAAGGAATAAAATGTAGCCATTAGTAAACCAAGTACGATTTTTGTTAACAAATATTCTGCCGACAATCCTTGTAGCTCTTTTTGGCTTTTTCTTTAAGCATGCATTATGAGTATGATAAGATTCGCGTGGAATTATCTTTGTGAGGACCCGTGCGAGGGCGTGTTTAGATCCACATCGGTTATTCGCTGGGCAGATCTTGGGTACTTATATATATATAGGATCAAGAAATCCAAATAATACCTTCCAGCTAGCCATTTTGGGTGAGGTTACAATTTTAGTTTGTCGCAATGATTGTGGGAAAAACTAGATTGATAAGGAGTCTTTGTATATATCCAATTAGTTCGAAGCATAATTATCTTAAATAAATAAATAAATAAATAAATAAAAGATCTTTATTTGAATTAGTGGTTCAATTATCATTTTAAAAGAGTAATTTGGTAATATTTGAATAAGGCAAAGAAAGTTGTGTACTCTTCCACCACAAAACGCATAAGCTTGTGTTGGGCCACCCAGCAAAAGAAGCAGCCGCTGAGGACAAGAAAATATTATTAGTAGTATTGGACTCCACACTGATGTCCAAAGCATCCCATACACTTGCACATATGCAAACAAAAGGAATTTAAAAAATAAAATTTACAAATACATTGATGCCAGTTTGATATAAAGCTCACTGAATCACAAACACACATAATAAGATCAAAGTGACGCAGAATCATCATCAATGCAATGTTGACACCATTCATGAGCCATTCTTCTTTTCTATGCTTGCTTTTAGATTAGCAATAGAAATTATTTATTATTATTATTTTTTAAATTGAAAACTGTTATATTAGTATTATCTAGGCCAAAAACTTGAAAAACAGTACCCATAATGATCCATGGATTCCACCAGTCTATGATAATATGATAAAAGTTGCAACAAGGGTTTGGGAGACTAAAGGAGTTTTTTTTTTCCATATATATATATATATATATATATGAAATGGCCAAAAGGGAGGGAGGTTCAGCAAGATTATTGGAAATCTTTGAATGAAAATACAGACATAGAACATCAGTGTCCAGAGGGTGTGAATTCCAGATCAGAGAACATCATAGCTCGCACTTGTTTTGTCATTTGCCATGACTGATAAAGGTTAGATTTGAAGAGATCAATGGATCTTTTCATGATTGTTTCCTAATGACTTTGCTTATTGAAAAAGTCATGGCAGTCTCTTGCCAAATTATCCAACTGGTTGCCAAATTATCCAACGTTTTTGGTATTCTGTTTTTTCTCCGGAGGGTCGATGACAATGTCAAGGAGGATATCTTGCCAGAAAGCTTGGAAGGTTGACGGGATGTTTTGGGCGTATCCACATTATATTAAAAGATTTTGAATAGATTCTCCTTACTTGCTCCAGAGAGAGCATGAAAAGGAGAGTATAACAATCTAGGATCTCACCTAAAAATACTAGTCGGATGGTATTATAAGTATCTAAGTTCTCCGCAATGTGCAATCGACGTGAGAATAAACAAACATTAGTACATCCTATTTAAGCCCATATTTTTTTCATTTAAACTTTAACATCTTCGTCATACTAAGAATTCAGACTTAATCAAATGCAATCACAAACATCGTGATTAGTTCGCGGTTGGTCACAAAAGGCCCCATGCTGTAGTGACCCCTAGGCCGCATAGATAATGAAATAGGTCTTCTACTTTTTCTATTATTTGATTGTTCCACATGGACCTATAGATTGGTGATTCCTCCATTATAGGCAAATAATACGCCAACATGAATATTGAATCAGAATTTCCTGTGAAAAGGATATTCAAGTGGGACCGGAAGGCTTTAGCGATCTCTTCCTACTATTCTAACCATCAATTATCCTAGTAGAATTTTGATGTGGATAAATCTTTTGTGTTTGCTAGAACCTTGTAGAAAAGTCGGTGTTTCCCTCTCCATGTTAGCCATTGAATTTTGGCCCTTTGTTCTTACAAATCTCCTCATGTAAGTATCCGTCCTCCAATTTTGATTTAGCTTCTCTTCTTTGCTTTCCCTTTCAGATTACATGAGATTTGAATTTTCCTTTTTTATATCCAACTCTTAGAGAGTGAGCCTATTGCTCCATCATGACCTGAATATCACAGATTTAAAATATGAAAACAATCTCTCTCTATGTAAGGATAAGAGTATGTACATCCAACTTTACTTAGACCTCGCAATAGTGAGAGCCTCACGTACTAAGTCTTTTTTTCTTTCTTTTCTTTTATATCCAACTCTTGTATAGCTATGAGAAGGTCATTTCGATTGCTGCTTTCTACTTCCGATGTCTAATTTTTCCAATTCTTTGAGGCCATTCTAGCTGCTTTAATTTCAAACTTTCGCACCAATGTCTCAGCGGCATCTAGTGGAGCATCTAATTTTTGACTCCATCTCTCGAGTCTGAAAATGTAGCTGAAGTTTTCTGATCGAGAGTAGAAATCCATTTGAAATAGCATTACACTAACCACAATTCAAACATGTCATCAGGGCGACAAGAACAGTTAGAAAACAGAGTACATGTGAGGGATGGAGATTCCTCCCCTGACCTTTTGTCAATGGGAGGCAGGTGATCCACTCCCATGAACTCTATTCTCCAAACTAGCCATCTCCCTGTGACTACAAAACCAATGGAAGAAGGAACAACCAAAGACAAGTTGAAACGTAGCATCTATTTAGAAATATAGAATAAAGGCAATCTGACAGCAGTGGTATTAAAAAAATGAGATGGTCACCTCTGAGAATGCTAAATCTTTAGAACACTCGATCATATATACATAATCTAATCAACTCACCACATTGTTTACTATAGCCATCATTATTTTCATGACCTGTAGTAGAATATGCCAAATCTTCTTTTTATTTCCTTCTTTCATCCCTTTCGTCGCAATATCGCAGGAGGGTCCATTTCATAATACCTAATATTTTGTAAAATTTTTAGGGGACAATGGCATACCTACAAGTGGACAAATAAGATCACAAGTACATTAACTTGTTCTAAACATATCAAGAACTAAACTATATTCAAATGTACAGCTTGTTTGACCTGCCACTGGGAGTTGGGATTCTTGGTTAAAGGCCTTCAGCATTCGACCATGGCAGAAAAGTTGTATTATTGAGTTTTTGAACATTTTGCTTTCTTTAAGTGTTGCTCAAATTTTTTTCAGGAAGAAAACTGTTGCGGGGGGTGTCCGAATTTAGTCCCACATCGACCGTGTAGCGGAAAGGTCTGTGCTATATAATGGGGGGCTCAATAACCCTTTCCTCAAGAGGCACCTTTTGTGGGGCAAAACCGTAAGGATGACTCCGGGTACGCTCTACCCCCAAAGCGGACAATACCTTCCGAGGGACACTCTCTCTTTCGCTGCTCGGCTCGGTGTGGGGCTATGCTGGTGACGGGGTGTAAATCCCGCATCAGATGGCGCACCAGGAAGGGGGCCCTAACCCTGCACAGGACCTTCCCGCTAGTGGGGCTGTGTTGCGGGGGGTGTCCGAATTTAGTCCCACATCAACCGTGTAGCGGAAAGGTCTGTGCCATATAATGGAGGGCTCAATAACCCTTCCCTCAAGAGGCGCCTTTTGTGGGGTAAAACCACAAGGAGGGCTCCGGATATGCTCGACCCCCAGAGCGGACAATACCTTCTGAGGGACACTCTCTCTTTCGCTGCTCGGCTTGGTGTGGGGCTATGCTGGTGACGGGGTGTAAATCCCGCATCAAAAACCATATATGGATCGGCTGTTATATATTAAACAGAGAGATAGTGAAGATAGGAAACAAGTAATCTAGAAACTACAAAGTATCATAAATATCACCAAAATTTAAATGATATAAGAACAATAATGTACACGAATAATAAATCCATTTTTTTTTCTTTTCTTTTGTCAATAATACATCTAAATTCTCTCACATTTTATGATCTAAATGAATTTTTAGCATATATTTTTCTGAGTATCATGAATTTTATAGATTATAAATTTGACAACGGGAATGAAATTTAAACCATTATCGATATGCCACACCATTACGGTCCGATCCACATCCATGTGCCTGTTATATAATTGTAACGTCACATGGAGTCGAGATAATTTGAGAGTTTATCTTAGCTGGATTCTCGATCGATTTAGATTCAACAGTTTAATATATAGAGATTATGACTTTAGTGATATCTTATAGCGGAATACAAAATACTGAAGTGCATCTTTGCAAAGGTGACATCTTTTCCAAGTAAAAACGTGACTTTCAGAGGTACTCTTTCTGTCCCCCGAAGGCTAGAAGTAAATGACAAAGATCAAAACAAATCTATTTATCAATGTAGCTTAAAGATTCCTAATAATTCTTTCTCAATCCAACCTTGGGCTTCATAAATGCATCTCTATCAATCTATTAGAAAAACATTACCCATGTTCACCTTGTCCTTTTGGACAAGGAGTGCTTCTCACGTAATCAATTTTAATTAGATGGGTGCATAGGGTGGAACATACATCATTTTTCGTGCTATCAAAGCCACGCTTACAATTTCTAACTTAATTAATCCACCCTGCTACCCTAAAATTCCAAGGAACAATGGCGAGGTGGCAAGTGATGTTGGCTTGAGTTCAACTAGTTGACATGTAATTACCAAGGCTAGTGCCTACCACTTTAGTATTGACTCCCAGAAGAGCCTTAAAAGAAATGTGCACATAGATCTAGGTGTCATTTTCACCTATGATTATGCATGGTTGTGGAGTAAGTTGCTCAGGATTGAAGAGGTTAGCATATTCCAACTCTTTTTATTCCAAAATAAATGTTGTACCATCCTACAAGATAGATAATTTATTTTGGATTATATACAAGATGGATAATTGTATGTATTTATCTAGAATTAAATACAAGATGGATCGTGGGATTAAGGTATTAATTGAAATGTTTTTGCTATTTTGGGGGTCAATTTAATGTGAGTTTAGGTCCGAATGAGTTTCATTTAGTCTTGAATTGATTTTAGTTCGATTTAGGATTATCATACTAATCAAGTAGGCTTGCGTTTGACTCAAACTGAAATTAAGCTCAAAATAATGGTAAACAAGTCGAGCTTGATGCTAGAGTTCAAGCTCGAAATTAATTTCAAACTAAGCTTGAACAAACTCAAGCTTGGCTCCGTTTACACCCCTAATTAATATGCAATTGAAGAAGTGAAGGATGTTAGGAGTCATTAAGATGCAATTGAAAAAGATCCAACCTAAAAGCTTAGGTTAGGAGGCAGATGGACCCATGAGTATTTAAGAACCACTGAAATCATTAATCTATCCAATGTGAGACTATTTCTTAATGCCTCCTCTAGAGCGAGCATGGAGATATGTAGCACCTCTAGCAGGCAGATGAACCTATGAGAAAAGTACCACTAGAGTCCTTAACCTATGTGATATAGGACTATTCCTCAACAAAGCTGATTTGGGTTTTGTCCAATAACAGAGGGAACTAGATGATGTCTATAACTTCAGGGATAGCTTCGTGTCAGAGGGAATGACTCTTACACATACACAATGATTCAGGTGAAGTTTCGGATCCATTTTTTTTTATTCAATTGATAGATTTTCTGAATCAAAGAATAAAGCCTTCATTATGCATGATAAAATTTATTTCCAATTGTTTATACCTTCTTAAATCAACATAAAATGCACAGAAAGTTCCATCCTGTTAACTAAATAGTTCGGTATAATCTTTGAACTTCCATTTGAAAAAAATGATTCACATTGGCATGCAGGTCTTTCTAATTTTGCTATTGGATTTTCCATCAAAAAAATTGCTATTGTATTGCATAATTGGACCTGTCAATTAAGATAACTTCAGCAATATCAATTTTACTTGATAGATTATAGATTTTTGTATTTGAACAACAACATGGCCTACCTAGTATTGGGTTTTTCAGCTACACCTTTGTACAATTTAAACTCCTACTATAATTTTTTCTGTCAAAATTGGGGAAAAAAAAAGAAACTCCTACTGCAATATAGGTTGAAATCCTCTTGTATATGGGCCAGGAGAGGCTGACCTCTGAGATCCTAACATTCTGCTTATGACTCCCAAACCAAGGGTTAGTCGACCAAACATTTTCAGACCATTTAACACAATCCTAATTGATTAGAGAACATATTTGAAAAATCAATTTTTTTCATCATAATTATGCATCTCAAAGAGCATCATCCTTCATTGATCATAGAAGTCTAAACAAGGAGAGCATTTTAAAGAAGACCAACTTTGAAATGTCGGCAAGAAAGGAGGTTGCCACGGACCGCCTTGAAGGGTAGATGAAAGCGATTACATAATGTTGATAATAACAACACTAAAATGAAACATGGTCATCACCACATTGAAATCATCTTGTAAGTTTCCTCTGAAATAAATATAAAATTTTATAAAGGTCATCCATGGCATGGCTGAGTCTAATAATTATGCTAAGTAATAGGTTGCTAAGCCAGATTCTGAGGTGCTAAAGCTTCACAGGTGGCATTTATAATAATCATAATACAGAGGGCTATATCAACTTTGGCTCACATAGGGATCCTTTTCTTCACATGTGATTAGCGTCCTTCCACGCTTCCTCGAAGTTATAAGAGGCTTCTCTAGGCTCCCACTCCCACCAAGTGTTTCAAGTGAGCAGGTTCTGTTCTAGTCTATTCAGTCAGCATGGGAAGGAAACCATGTTGCTCTGGAGAAGATCTCAATAGAGGAGCTTGGACAGCAGAGGAGGACAGGATCCTTAAATCCTACATCAAAGACCATGGAGAAGGGAGATGGAGAAGCCTCCCCAAGAAAGCAGGTTCCATCAAACACAAGTTCTCTCTCTTCTCTAAATTAGAATTAAAAAAAAAAAATGTTAGGCTGCTCTGTGATCCAACAATGGTCTCATTTTTTCTACATCATGATATCTTTTAGGCCTCAAGCGCTGTGGAAAGAGCTGCCGGCTCCGATGGCTGAATTACCTCAGGCCTGACATCAAGAGAGGGAACATAACACATGAAGAGGAGGATCTCATTATTAGGCTCCACAACCTCTTAGGAAACAGGTAATACCTTGTTATCTAGTGGTTTCATGGTGATATGGTTGTGAATTGTGTCTTCATTCATGTCCTTCAGCAATTTCTGTTGCAGGTGGTCATTGATTGCAGGGAGACTACCAGGGCGAACAGACAATGAAATAAAGAACTATTGGAATACTTGTCTGAGGAAGAAGGTCCAAGACCAGCATCAGCTGAAAAGGTGCGAGGCTTCAATCAATGAGGCACCCCAGAACTACTTGGTTCGAACAAAGGCTATTCGTTGTTCTAAGAGGTTCATCACACCCCAGCAACACATCACTCAAAAGCAAGAGAGAAATGCAGCTATCGAGCCGGCCATGATCGGAGAGCTGGCTACCGAGCACTCCTCTGTCACTCCTAAAGAAGACACTTGGTGGGATGTGTTGGTGGGGCTGGATAAAAGCAAAGCCTCGCCATCAGAAGCTGCGGACTTCGATTCCATGCAACTATGTGGGAGTGAATCGCCATGCAACCACCATACTAGAAGAGAGGACTACCTTAAGGGGGTGTTTGAAGAGATGAGTGATGCAGCACTACCAGATGTTGAACTGGAGCTCAAATCACTGGCCAATTTCCTTGGCTGTGAAGAGGGATGGCTTGGAGGAGAGATCTAGGATGAGAACCAAATGAGCTTTGGATGGATGGATGAACAGAGCTGTACTCCAAGTGACATCAAATAATGGCATGCACAGCTCCCACTATGTTGTGCTCTCTTCTTGTGCCCCAAATAAGTTTGCCATGCTCAATCTGGTTAGGAAAGAAAGGACTACTTATTTTCATGGTGTAATCCATCACTTTTGTACCAATAAATGAGTATATTCAATGATTCACTCCATGACAGTACAGGGGTCATCTCAGAGATGTGATATGTCTTCTGTAGGGATCTTATGACTTTTCAAGGGAAAAAAGAATGATGAATTATGATTGGAGAGTACGCCATTTTCTTCTGGTGAAACCATTGAGACTATTTAACTACTCTTCGAGGGAATTGAGTAGTGATTTAAGACCTTAGTCGCTAGCAAGCGCCCACTACAATCTGAAACCAACAAGCACTAGAGAGGTGGTGCGATCACTTAAACAGAAAACATCGGGGATTAATTGGATAAATCAACTAGGCCGAGGCAAATAAGTGTGAGATGACCCAATCATAAGCAGGGACTCCAATAAGTTTCTTGGGCTCACATAATGCTGGTTTGGCAACTCAGCATCTACCTCACACCAATTCCTGAAGTTGCACCAATCCCCTCATGCCATGTGGCAGAGGAAATCTTTCGTCCGGGCATATTTTTGTCATGTAAGTAGAGAATCCAAGGTGCGCTTGATTTTTCTGTTACAGAACTACATGGATGTTGATTTAGATTTCCTTCCTGCCCTGCTAATCTCTCGTGTAGCTCCTTCATCATTAACTCTTAGATTGCATGCTTCCTCATATAGGTTAGGAACTTTGGTGTTTGTTTACCAAATTGAATCAATTGCAAACTCTTAGATGGAAAACATGAGATGTAAGAGGACAGAAGCCTCTCTTCTATGCACATGAATCCAATCATTTCATTAATCATAGTGATGAATTCTGTCCCTTTTTTTTATCTCAAAGCTCCTAAAACTTGATGGGAGACTCATGATGCAGCATTCTCTGCAACCTTTTTTATTCTAAAATTTCTCGAAAACCTGAATTAAACTTTAGGAAACAACATTTGAGAGCCCCCGAGTGTGAAAAATACTAGGCTCCTAGTGTATCTTTCCATCACATCTTGGTCCCCACGCCCTAACCAAATGACTGTTAATGATTCAATTGGCTTTTGTTACGAGACACCCTACTTGTGCTACACTTAGCCTCCTTGGTCAGGATAACAAAAAATATTATTACTTTACGATATCCCATGACCCAATACCTCAATGTACACAAAAGAATATAAGCCTGGAAATCTTGATGCTAACAGTTTTATTGAATGGTGTTCCTTGTCGTTGCCTAGTCCTTGTAACAGGTGTCTCTGTTACTTGTCCAGCCACTGGAAGTAAGAAACAAGTTCCTCTCAACCCGAACACTAAAGCTCATAAGGGTTAATGAATTATCTTGGGATAATGACCAAACAAAACTTATATCCAATTGGTCAGAGCACTTTGTCACAAACAAATGCACACACTTCCAGCTCCAAAATGTTGTCTTTCATATTCTTGTTAAAAAACCAATATGGATCAAACTATAGTCTGCTTCCTAAAATCGGTCTTACTCTTAACTTGAAGTTGTAGTCTTCAGTAAAAACATTAGATGACTTCAATTCACTACAACCATTATGTTAAGATGGTCGACCAAATTAATCATGGGCAGATGATTCTAGCCAGCAACTCCTGTGATTACTTAAGAAGACTAATTATCGGTCACCAGTATAAGTTTTACCAAAAGCAGCTTCATATTGATTCCTTAACCAGATCAGCTCTCCATAATTTCTACCATATAATCCATTCCTTCTTGCTGCTGAGGCATGGCGAAGTGCAAAAAGTGTGCAAGAAGATTCTTAATCTATGAACACCTAGGCCATTACCATAGATGATTATGAGCCCTTAACTATGGCTTAATTAAAAGTATAAAGCTTTTTTGTTCTGTTAAACTGATTAAAAAATTGCTATTAAAGCTTCCCCATTGGGAAGTTTTGTTCATTTCATGCGGTGATATGCAACCCATTGATAGCCTGAACCACGTTTGATAATGGTGATCATGTGATGGTGCTACTTTTCTAACATATCATGGATTGATCTTTAAAGCATCATGGCGAAAGGAAACAAGCTTGACACAGTAGCATCCATCTGAATGGATTAAAGCACCAAATAATAACTGATAAGAGTCTATCTAGTAGTGATGGAAGGAAGTGAGATATAGCTGTTGCAAGTCAAAAACAATGCTTGAAGAACAGTTTAAGCACATGATTGAGAACTTTCACAAAGAAGATGTTTTCGAAGTCATTACTAGTTAAACTACAACATTATATGCTTGACCCAACATAAACTATACAAAGTTAGACATGAGATTGATGCTTCCAGTGGGACTCTAAAAGGGCTTCCAAGTGCACCCATGTTTCTCCAAATATAGCTGAGTGGCAGATGTACCAAATATAGCATTATCGATTTCTTAAGGCTCTAGATAAAAATCAGTCAGTGTAGAAACATTAGCAATATTCTCAAGAAATAACCTATAAGCCATAATAACCGACCCAAAAAGGTTAAAAAAAAGGAATATTATTGCATAGACAAAATGGTGCCTTATCAACCTTGATTCCCATAAAGAAAAAATACTTGAAAGCAGCACAACTTATATTTGTCACAAAGTGGCAACTCTGTCATCATTCATCTGATGCCAAGAAATACTTTACAATCATGAACCCAAAATTAAAAAAAAAGAAGAAAAAAACAGAGCTTATCTTTCCCTGTGCAAGTAGCCAGAAATCCAGCTTGAAGACCACTGTGCATTTGCTCTTAGCCCCATGCCATGGAGGACGCATAGTTGACCACCAGCTTCCCATCAAACCCAAAATTCTGTTGTTTTAAGGAGAGGTTAATGTTAGAGCAAACCCCAAAACTTCACATAAAAAAATCAATAAGATTTATATAATTCCGATTTAAAAATGGCCGGTGAAACTTATCAAGAGTTTCTAAAAAGGCTCAATTCCATCAAGACTAAGAAGGAAGAGATGAATTAGCAGAGTAATTCATTCACAATAAAAGCAAACACATGCAGAGTCCCTAATTTTACATGGATACATCAAAAGAAAGCTTCCTTAGAATAAATTTTTTTTAAAAAAAATCCCAAAACACTAAAGCAGGAGATGTGATACCAATACCAGGGGCCCTACAAGCTAGGCCAGTAAGGATGTGATACTGGTATAACAGCCAATATAATGTGAAACATGCTTAAATATATTTTTTTTTTTGAAAAAAATAAAAGATCAGTATACTTTTGTTTTAGAAGGAGAAGAAGAAGAAGAATTCCATTTTCTTCAGGTGGTTCATGCTAATTATAGTTAAATTCTATTTGCATTACAAACTTCTAAAATTAATAATCTTTAAAGTTTCTTAAACTAAATACTAACAAGAATGATTCCTCAAAGTCAAAACAAATGAAAATTTCAACCATGACCAAGAGGTAACATTCCTACTATCATTACAGCAGTCACGATGTCTGCTAGTCTAAACCTATGGAAGACTGCATAAACCTGAACTTTGATTGCTATGGAGAGTTCTGTTTCCATATCATTCTCCCTTAAAACCAGAAACCTCATATGGAGAGGTTAAGCAGTGCTCGTGCAGGTATTAACCATTGTGGGTCCTTAGGTATCCAAATCCAAAGATTTGGCTTGAGATAAATGCAGACAGTTGTGTCGACTGGATTAATAGATCTATTAAACCAGTGTAGGAGCCAATGTTTGTTATTGCATATATGAGTTCTCACATAAAGGCTGATGGAATTAAAAGTTAGTCACACTTTAAGGAGGGATACAGAGCAGCTGATTTGTCTGCCCCATGCCACCGATCAGGCATAATTAACTTCTCATTGACACTGAAATTCTGCTAACCCAACTAGTAGGTGCATTGGCATTTCTTACATGAATAAATATTACAAACGCACAGTGTATACTTGCAAGAAAATTTCCCCAGAAAACCTAAAAGGCATGATTTCATTCCCTATCTTTTCAATGTTGCATGGACGATGAAGTCAGCAACTACATTGAACCCCATCACCTCCTCCCCCCTCCGCCCCACACCAAAAAAAAAGAAAGGAAAAAGTCATTATCTGCAATTATCTAATTCACTGGTAAGATATAGTATTAAATATTGATTGTCTTGGTCATCTAATATGGAAACTCTGACTTGTGGTGCTTTTATCTCACATGTATGCTGTTCAGTGGATGAATCGTTAAGAAGAGATTTATGTATGTAGACATTATGGTTTACCTGAAGGGCTTATAAATATGCTCCCCATTTATTAGATAAACACATCCTGAGATATCCCTCTCCCTTCAAATTTAAGAAAAGCAAAAAGGAAGGGAATCCATCTCACAATCAGAATACAATGATCAAGCTTCCCTCTACCAATTACTAATTTGGAGTGAATTTGGTTGCTTGGACAACCACAGACACAATTCGAACATTGGCATTCTATATGGTAGTAAAACGATAAATGATAAATAAAAAGAACTATGGAGGGTAGACAGATAGAGGCTTTGGATTTGATCCTACCAAGGAATAATATAAGATTAGTGTGATAGACAGGTACAGGGGTATACCATACCATACCTGTGGAGGTATGGGAGCACATCATACCACACCATGCTGGTAAGGTACAGCACCTGATACCAAGACTTTAAAACCTTCCTACAATTGTGCAACATTGAATCTTCGTACATTTACCTTGTTAAAAAGTAGAAAATACTACAATACAAGCATGACTAGACAGATAAAAAATGTGGAATTGCAAATATGGTTTGCCACAGACACCAAAATAGTTCCATGGAAACGAACCACAGAATAATGATTAGATAAGAAAAAGGCTTACATTGTATAGATCAATCACCAATTCATCGGGATTTGGTGAAAATGCACTATTGACATAAACAAACTGTTGAGCAAACAACTAGCCATCAGTAATTATGCATCTAAATACTATATTAAGATACTTGGTATTTTCTGAGATAGAGTGCATACTAATGTATCTCTATGAAGCTGACGACGAAGAAATTCAATGACCTTAGAGAATTTGTCATTCCCAGAAATCTGCCAGCAAAAGAATTAGTCAGTTTAATCACACACTATTTTGAGTGGTCTTAAACTTGCAACATCTGCTAGCAAGGCAAAAGATGCAAGTTGTGGTATAACATAATGAAATATCATTGGATGAACTGTAAAAGACCCATCATATTTCAGTTGGATTTATAAACCCAATCTCAACCCATGTAAATCCCTAATAATTCAATATGGCTTTGATACACTTCCTTAATACCCACCAAATAACCTATTGTTGGACTATACCAAATGCTTTCTCCAAGTAAACCCAAAAAAAATGAGAGAAGGATAGCTTTAGTCTGCTTTCTGTATTTTCCATTAAATGTCTGGTCAAAAAAATAATCTTGATGGTTAGTCTTCCTAGAATATTGCTATGTTAGTTTCCAAAGAATCATCGCTGACCTTAAACTTTATTCTATTACCTGACTTGTAACTTCATGGTGTGGCTCAAAAGTTTTTCTATAAAAGCCAATGCAATTTGCCATATCCCAGTTCATATATCACTATTATTTTGATATATGTATTAAATACTTCTCCAGTTACTAGGCATTTCCTGAATTTCAAGACTTTACAAATAAAACTGATTAGCCAATTCAACCTAGCTTCTGTTGTAATCTGTTGATAAAAATACAGACTGAAGAATAAATGATGTTACCTACAGCAAAAATATGTTCAAAGCACTGCTTCGCTTTCCTTTTAATCCAAAATAGAATGTCTTGTCTTCAACTCAATTCCATTCAAGATATGCACCAATTAAACGGACAAGGGAAAAAAAAAGAATTTATCCTGTCTTCTTTCTAGAAACCAAGATCAATCATCTGAATTACTAAGAACAGCATAATCATGGACACCGCTACCTAGTGCAATGTCACACAACCCTCGCACCTTAATAGCCAGAACATTCTACCTAGGGCAATGCACTTGCTTCAGAATCTTCTCAGAATCTCCAAGTGAGCCTACTTCCTAAGCACTTTCTTACTTCAAATGTTTCTAAAATGTCCACTTCCCTGCCTGCACCTGCACCCACTCCCGATTCTGGTAACCAAGCCTCATACAGCTACCTTTATAATATCTCTTTTTCTTTTCCCTTTTTTTTCGAGAAAGAGGCTCCTCTATAATATCTCAAAGCCATTTCACTTAGTCTTCAACTAGACACACATGCCTCACCTTGCAAAACAAACCCAAAACTAAATCCTTGGCAAGAACATATATCCACCACTATTACGCAAACATATTTAATTAAAATGTTACACAGTTATTGCTCCTTGTTACTCAATTTCTGGTTTCTTCAACAGAAGCAACTCATAAGTTAAATTTTACTTTCTAGAAACTAACCTAGGACTTTTTCTAAATTCTTACAATTACAACATATTTACTTTTTTTTTTAAAAAAAAAGAAAATTCTGCCTTCTTCTTTTTCTTCATCAAAGAAAATCTCCATCCCAACCCTTGTCACACTATACTTACTTTGATTGACATGAAAAAATATATTAAGCTTTTTGTTCTTTTCGGCTTTTTTTTTTTATGGCGATAGTTTTTTTGTATGTATGGTGGGTGGGAGGGAGATAAAAAGTGTAAGAAATCACATAGAAATTAAGAATCTCTCTTTTTTTCCCTACTAAAATGAACTCAATAAGCAATATATCTAAAGACCCTATTAACAATCAATTTCATATGCTCAAGAGAACTGAATGGCCTACAAAACCTAGCAAAGTCTGCATAGTTCTTTCTAGAGATGCTTTCTGCAGCTCCTTATAAGTATTCAACGCCTTAGCATGTAACCTGATGAAAAAGTGCAACTTCACTGGAAGTAACAAGAATTCTCCACCTATTACCTCTACTTTAATTTCTCCCACTTCCACAAATGTCCACAAGAAGTTCTTTAAGGAAAGAAATCCAACAATTTCACACATCGTTTCTAGTGGACAACCCTAACTTCTCCCTTCACATCATAGATCCCTCCAAAAGCTCTCCTTCACTATGAACTACATGGTCTCATCCTCCATTTTCAAGTCCATCTACTTCATCTCTTCCACCACTTCCAATCTATATATGAATGGTACTCTTCTTGAGTCTATGAAAATAACCACTCTATTTAACAACAAGAATTCTATGCCTATAAACTTCATATATTAGATGCATATCATCTCCTCAAGCCTTCCTTCCTCCCAAGATTTTTCATCTGGGAGAGAAGAATTCCACACCTATCAATATCCCTTCAAAATTCATCAACATCATCCCACACTTGTCAAATCTACAACCTTATCATGAAAGGGTACCTCATTTGGCAAGTATTCAAGCACTCTCAATTTTGACAAACCAAATTTTGGACTGTGCCAGACACTTGGGACACTTCATGACACTCCTTAATTGACACTTCAATTCATCAAACCAAGTTGTCATCGTCATTACATACGTAATTTTGACGCTACTGCATAAAAGCTGCCAAGTCCAACATGACATTTAGCAAAGGTTTTATCAGTTTTGCAAACTTAGAACGGTTAATTCCAGCTAACTATTCATTATATGCATAAATCAACACATATTTGCAAACACATCTACATCATATAGAAGCATCAACATGCTGGATATCTTAAGGTTGCCATACCAGGTTCAAGAGTTCCATGCCATGTGGTCATCTAGTCAACCAAAATCTCCCAAATTAAGATGCTATAATAATATATTACCAAAGAAAGCGAATATCAAGCTTATCAATGGTTATTCTCTTATAGCAACTGGCTCAACCTTTACTTTTCCCTTTCCTATCTAAATCCGGAAAGAATTTTTAATTAATTACCATTAAATATGCCTTCTTTCCAGCAGAAAGAAAAAAACAAGGAAAAGAGAGAGAGAGAGAGAGAGAGAGAGAGAGAGAGAGAGAGAGAGAGAGAGAGGAGGAGGATGAGGATGTAGAATGTTCAATAATTGTTTCAAGGAAAGCCAGAAAGATTAAGAGGTTATAATGGAAAGAGAAGAGATTGGTACCTTAAATTTGGCTTGCTTGAGTATCGGAGCATCGCCGGTCGCTCTCAGGTGAACTACAACTGCACGCAATAGGAGAAGGTCAGAAACTACGATCACAGAGAGAGAGGGGTACAAATTAAAAAAAAGGAGGAGAAGAAATCGTAACCCTAGAAGCTTAGAAGACGGGTCCTCTTCCTTGGCTTTACCTTTCCGGTCGGAAGTCGTCGATTCTGCGGCCATGATCGAATAGCGCCGGAGATGGGCTTGAAATCGGTCTCGGCGGCGGAGGTGGCGAAGCGGGGCGCGGACGGGGGTGGCTGAGCGGCCGATGGCCTCGTCCGACGGCCCTGACTCAAACACCGGGTAGTGCTCAAGGCCGGCGGATGGAGCTCGTCGGAGGGAAGAGAGACTTGGGAATGGGGCTCGCCCGGAGCCGGAAGGGAGAGGGGGTTCGGGATTTAGACGTCAAAGAGGGGCACGGAAGAGTCGATGCTTCTTGTCTTGTCGCACGAATCATAAAGCGGATCGGAGTCCAAAACACGTGTCATTTTCTAATCAAAGGGTTGGAAGCGAGTCCTAGCAGCTCGCTGCAGGTAGCTGGCTTAGCAGTCAATTACCCTTGGGGAGGTAACCTCACCACGTTGGTGTCAAGGTGGCCACACCTCTGTCCACATTGGATAACCCACAAGGAGCAACTACATGTATAGTTTTTTCTTGCAGGCAAATCAAATAGATTCTTGCAAATATAAATGAAATATTTCTAGTTGCTGGTAATTAAAATTGCAGGAAACAAAACATCCCTCAATTAGGAGACACAATGTGGTTTGACAGATTGCTTTCGACTAAGCCGGGCTAAGAGCCGATCGACGAATTCAACCATCATAAAAATTCAAACTTGCAGCCTCAGGCGAACAAGCATAATTTCCCCCAACTCGACCATGCCCCATGCACTCTCTATTAATTTTATTGACAATGGCCATTACTTTATAGCTTCAAAACCACAGTAAGTGATGCAAAACATTGTCGTAGTCATCGTCATTTGTTTTTCTTCTGTTAGTACTCAGAGTGGACTATATATTTTGATGTTGGACCAGTTGGGACCTTCAACGGCCAAATTTTTCGGTAAGTGCTTAGTACATGAGGACTTGTAGGACAATTTATCCATCCTAATAACAAAATTTGATTGCTCTATATTAAATTAGTTCTCAAATAGAGCTCCACCCAAACTCGCACCTCATCAACATTTCATCACCAAAAATGCGCAAGGAGTAGAGCCTTTTGGTCTGGATATGAGAAGTGGCCAATTAAAGACCTATCTCAGTGTTAGGAAAGCCCTCTTTTTTATGGACAGTAATCATAGAATCCATCCAAGTAGGCTTATTAAAGGCCTCTCTCTAACAAATTGGGATGTGTATAAAACATTTGGGCTGCCTTCCTTTGCCCTTTAAACATCATATCTCACCATGAGCAGAAATCTAGGTTCAATGCTTACAACTCCATTGTCAGCTCAAGTCATGAGGATTTGAAAGGCAGCCTTTAAACCCATTACAGATTCTTCTTTATAAGATTAGGATAGAAGAGAGGAAATGGATCAGTGGAGGTGTTGTAGCCCAACCAAAACTCGCATAAATAGCGCTGCCCTTCGTGATTCATAGTGGAAATTTAAAAAAGAAAACAGAATTAAAAAAATAAAAAGAAACTTGTACTTGACCTTGGTAGCATATGTAACAAGTTTTTTTTTCTTTTTTTTATTTTTTGGGTGGGGGCAGGGGTGACCCAAAATCTCATGGAATCGCATCAAATCTCATATAAAGCTTATTTTTCTTTTAAGTACTTCTCAAACATGACCTAAATATTTTGTTTCATTGGTAGAAAGAGCGAGGCCTATATGTATTATATTTACGTTGGTCACGAGATTTGGAGATGTACCATCTAAGATACGAATATGGAATCTCTCGTTGTTAGGTAGAAGAATATATATGATCACTCAGGAGAGCCCTAACTTATTAAATATATAAACCAAATGTAAATTAATAGTTTTCAATATCTAGTTTGCCTTCAATATTAAAGACATTTTCCTTCATAAACTTAGCCCATGTTAATTGTTAAATGTTTTGCAGAATGTTTATGTAGGAATTATTTTTTAAGTTTCAACTGAAAACTTCATTCCAAAAAATAAAATCAGTCTTAGGGTAGTTTTGTCTTCTGAAGATTTTAATCCAAATTTCCACTCACTTCCACTTTCTGCTCAAATTTCGAATGTAGTTTGAGAGTTGCAATATATATTTCTACATTCCTCAGCAGGTACGTTACTTTTAAGATTCCAATTTATCCATATAGATACAAGAAGAGTAAATTAATAAGATATAAGTTTGGATGTCTATATCATTTTATTTATCTCTTGCTATAGCTTCCTTTAAAAACAAATATATTAATTTTATATATCACTGCCTCCTTCTCCCCCTCCTCTCTTTCTTTGAACAGTGCATTGAGGTGATGAACATAATAATAAAAAACAATCCATCAACAAGTTTAAAGAAGACAAAACTCTATTTGGGTTCTTATTATACTCTCCAGCCGAAATCCTTATCAGTTGTTGTTGGGCATCTCTCTCTTTCTCACATACACACGCACGCACAAACATTGCACACACATTCATGTTACCAATTACCAAACCCACTCAAGTATGATATCTCGCAGATTAGATGGTCGCCAACAAGAAGTGAGTATATATAAATGTGCCTTAAGTTGGCCATCATACTTTTAGTAGGCTAAAGCTGAAACCAAACCAAATCCCCTAACGTCCCAGATTCTCCTCATTCCTAATCTCCAAGCATGCAAAACCTTTGGGAATTATTCTAACCACGCCATGCTATGTGCTTAGGGGTAAAGTCCCCAAAAAAGCATTCTGATAAGCTTCCTTTTCTTAAAAAATCTACTTTGGGACTTGTGGGAATATCCCATTGGCTAAAACGCACCAGCAAAGGAAGAGATCTAGTTCTCACTAAAAGTGGGTTAGCACAAAGCCCTACACTCATTTCTTAGATCTGTGTGATGGACCCTTGCATGCATCCATGCATGACATGGGGAAAGGAGGAAAGGAACTCCTCGACTGTCGTGCCACAGTGGAAGCACCCAGCACGTACCTCCTTCACAAACTCTTGCACAAGATAGCAGTTTGTGTAAACTTTTAATAGTTTAAAGTACACCTTCTGCGGTACACCAAGGAAATAGATTGATTGTTGGGAAGAGAAATCATGGTGCTATAATTGCATGGGGGCCGGAGAGTTCTTGAGGGCTCGTGCTTTACAGCAGTGCGTTGTTGCTGCTTTTGAGGGACGGACGTTTGTGTCTGTGGGTGAGTGCATGTAAAGAAAGCTACCACCTCAATTCCTCAAATCCAAGTAGATTTGCATGGGGAATCAGATCCTCCCGAGGTGAAAGTGCCAGCCTCTTTTTTTGAGGAAAGGCAAACCGTGGTCAGTGGGTTGACAATGGATTTGACCACCCTGCCCTACTCCTGATATAAGCCACGAAATAATATCATGTAGTTTCATTGCATTAAAAAAAAAACACATTAATTACATCTTACTTTCTTGATACGTGCACTCCTCTTTACCTTTTCCTCTCTTCTAGAAAACGTAGCTCCAAAGAGACATGAGGGAATTGTATCCACTAATTGTGTGGAGAGAGAGAGAGAGAGAGAGAGAGAGATCAACGACTGTAAACATGGTTAGGAATACGAGGAACGTAGGTTCTCCAAGCAGTAACTTTGAATAAGATCTTGGTTAATAATTTATTTAGTATCTTGTGTTGTTTGCGAGGAATGGAGTTATAGGTTTTTGGTTGGAATCTTTCTTTATTGATAAAGCTGCATATTTTTGAATTGAGAAGGAGAGATCAGGTGACTTTGGTACTACAAAAGGTGAGATATATATTCTGAATGTCTCCGCTGAGGTCTTTCTTGCTTTTCTCTCTCTCTCTCTTTTTTTTTTTAATTTATGTGTCATGCCCTCGCCTGCTGATGCAAGTGATCTTGTAGTGAGAGGCTTTCATACATGAGGTAATTCCTATCGTAACATAATCTTCTCTCAAATTTTCAGTCGGTGTGCTAATCATTTCTCAAATCTCTTGTACTGGGATGTTCCCACACCTTGGGTTCAGGCTTTCATGCAGGGTGATTACAAGAGAAGTCTCCACATGTTTTGGACTAGATAGACAACATGAAAACTGATTCCTTCTTTTGAGTATTTTAATAATTCTGTCATGCTCAATTCAAAGAATAATTAATAAAGCACCGCCATACGTATGTACTTATATATGTATGTTGATACTTAGCTATGAATGTATACGTACATACATATATATTTTTTGTTGAACTCAAATTATACATCTTTTTTTTATAATAAAAGATGTACAAGCTTTATTAGCGCACGGAAGGCAAGGGTATTGATTATAATGTCAAAGCTTAATATGAGATATTGTAATCATAAGCGTTTCACTAGCAACATTAAAGACAAACAAATACACAGCTTATGACTTGATTTACAGGAATATGTTTTTATATTTCCACCACAATTGAAGACTGAAATAGTCCAATAAAGACTTCCCTTTTCTCCCCTCCAAAAAAAAGTCACCATGAACACCTAAAAATTATACACTTTTTTGGTTTTGTTTTTTTAAAAAAGAAATATTAGTGAATGAGTGGGAAGCCCAATTATGATAAAGTATATATCCAAGTCTAAATAACTCCCCCAATCAAGAGTAATTTCCATCTCTTGTTTTTTTTTTTTTTTTTGGTACGGCGGCGGCTCACACACAATGGGTGTAGATGCAGCCCATAAGATCAAAAAGGATAAAAGAATACAAAGATGATGGAACTAAGAATAGGTTGTTCCAAGTGAAATCTCCGGAGTGATGAGCTGCGAAGGATGTAGGTAGTGAAGGATAAGAAGAATCTCCTTAGGCAAACAGATATAGATGGTGAAGGAGAAGAAGAGAAGAACAATATAAAAGAAGCACTACGTCGCCTTCAACTCAAGTACTTAATGTTTTGAGATAACATATAGTAAAAATAAGGATAATGTGAATCAAACAACAGGAGACAATGTGTCCACAAGAGATTTGTTAGCGGATGCAAGTCGTAGGTCAGTCTCAGAACTAGATAGCAATATCAAGCGGGGGCCTTGAATTGACATTCATCTCCAAATGAAGCATCAATTTATAGATAGGAGAAAATTCATATGCCGAGCCCCCTCCAGAGCTCACCCATGGCCACCACACAAGCCTATGGAGCAATCATCACAATAGTTGTATCTTGTAGAAAAATAGCATGATGCCTCGCAAAAATGATTCAAAAGTGCATGCAGCTGTGATTTAACAGCATGCTTAAGAAAAGCACACAATAACTGATAGCCATTTGTGGTTGCATGTAACCTTCACCTCTGCGTGGTCCAAGCTAACCTCATTAAGACTCAACTCCTGCCACCACCACCACCACCACCAGGGAAAGAATCATTTGGTATAAAGGATAGCAGCGGAGGGCCAGGAAAGAATTACAACGGGCATTGTAGCCAATATATATATATGGAGAGAGAGAGAGAGAGAGAGAGAGAGAGAGAGAGAGAGGGGGGGGGGGGGGGGGGGAGAAAAAAAAAAAAAAAAAAAAAA
>JAOXJJ010000069.1:6964140-6980504 GCA_025769935.1 Phoenix roebelenii
TGGAGAGAGAGAGAGAGAGAGAGAGAGAGAGAGAGAGGGGGGGGGGGGAGAAACAAAAATAGCTAAACAAAAGAAAGAAGGAAAGAATCATGCATCTGTCCATCTGCAATACCCCACCAAAAACTTTCCAACCATCATCATCACCTCCTGGTTCCCCCACCACTACGAGAGCAAAGCTGTAGTACCTAATCATGGACCACCACCATTACCACCAGAGTCGCCACCTTCGTCGTCGTGATCATCAGCAATCGTTCCCAAATCCAACGGCTATGAAAATTTTCTTTCTTTTCGGTTCTTATGTTTTACTGAAGCAGTGGAGGCGGCGGGCGAGAGCGGGAGAAGAGCTTCTGGCCGGGGGCGAGGATGGCGAGGGGATCGTAACGGGCCTTGCGCTCGACGAAGCGGGGCCAGTCGCGGCCGAAGTGGCGGGCCCAGTCCGCCTCCGACTGGTAGTGCGGGAGGTAGAGCTTGAAGTCGTAGCCGTTGGCTCGGCAGCACTCCACGATCTCGCGGTTCTGCGCCACCAGCTCCGCCGCCGCCCCGCCCTCCAGCTGGCTGAATCGCAGCAGCGCCACCAGGTAGAATATCTCGCTCTCCGGCACCGCCACCGACGTCCGCGGGTCCCATCTTCAATTACCAAGAAGAAATCACCACCGTCCATCAGAAAATCAACATTACAAGATCAACACACACGAGAACTATATAGCACCACTAATCCACTATCCCATCCCCATGACCGCCAGTATCGTTGCCGTTGCCGGTCGTTATAACGGAAACAACGGCCATTGTTTTATATCTTAACCAAAATAAAGTAGATAAATAAATATAACCTAGTTGTTTGCCAAAAAAAAGCTGAAGGGGTATTTATAACGGGCGTCATAAATTGCCATAACGGCCGTCGTCGACACTCCACTCTTCGGGGAAAAAGACAAATAGGAAAAGGGTATTAACGTCAAAGGGAGACAGGTGGAGCCCACCGGTGGGGCGCGGAAAGGGGCGGAGAAAGCAAATGGTGTCCGTGGGGAATATTATGAGCACTTGGCCGCCCCCTGTCTTTTCCCGATTTGGCAACTGTGTCCTCCACATCTGGCCGCACCAAATCTCCTATGCCTTAAATACGTCTATGTTTGAATTACCAAATTAACCCCCTCCCCCCAAATCTTACTTGCTCCGGAGGAGCGGGTACACCAGCATGGGCCCGCCAATGCCGTGTTTCAAGATTTGCTTGAAGACGTTGCGGTCGAAGTCGGCGATGTCCGATGAGGCCACCAGGAGGTTCAGCCAGGGATGGGGAGTCGCCCAGGTCCCGTTCGCACGTGCCGCATCCTCCGCCCGCTGCACACGTGAGAGGAAGTCGACGTACGGCAGTTCCGCCGCGAACTCCAGTCCCCGGATGTACCGCAGCGGCCGCAGCAGCCCGCCCGCTCGCTGCCAAAAACACAAAATGATAAGGCCAGGGGCGTTCGGGACGTTCGGATGAGGACAAATATGGTGATCCTTCACGGGCTTGTCAGGGGCATTCACGTCACATTCCGGGATTTTGGACGTAGGCAGGGGCGGGTACCCCACCCTCTCCACAAATGTCACTAGCCTTGAATTTAATTACGAAAGAGTGGTACCGTAAGGCTCCTAATTTTGGACAATGGGGACATTTGGGCGTCAGGAAATCCAGCGGAGATGCACGACGCGGAAGCGACGGACCCGCTTTTGGGGTATCCGGATGACGAGACTGCCCCTAGATTCGGAGATATTTACCTGGTCTATCGCGTCGCGTTCGTGATGGTTGAAGTGGAGGGCGACTTCGAGACAGTAGAGGACCGGACCGGACCCGGCCGGGATGCGGGCCGGTTCGAAGGGCGAGTCGGGGGAGAGAGGGACTGAGGGCCAACCATTCACCGAGTCGGCGCTGTTAACGAAAGCGAAGCCCTCCACGTAGTCGAAGGCGGCCGGCTCGGGCCGGGTCACGAGCCACTCGGCGTCGCGTGAGTATTCCTCGAACCGGTCGTACACCACCCTTATCCATTTCACCTGCGCCAGCGAGGTTTTTGGGGATATTTCGGGAATAAAAATAAATAAAAAGAGATTTTAAAGTGGAGGACAGGATCGGGTGACCGGGAGGTGAGGTTACGTACCATGCAAGGGACGAGGAGGAGGGGGACGCGAGCACGAGTGATGACGCCGAACTGGCCAAGGCCGCCGAGGGTCGCGAAGAAGAGGTCGGGGCGGGCGGCGGCGGAGCATACGACGCGCTCGCCGTTGCCGATGACGACCTCGAGCTCCAACACGTTGGCAATTTGGGGGCCGTGCCGGAAAGCCTGGCCGCTGATCCCGCCGTTGGAGAGCGTACCGCCGACGGTGAGCCGCAGGTAGTCCGTCCACGACGGCGGAGCCATCCCGTGTCGCCGGACGGCCCACTCGAGCACCTCCTCCCACAGCGCCCCACCGGGCACGTCGACGGCGGGGCAGCCGCCTGCGGCGGCGGATGTGCGGACGAGCTCCATGGTGGGGCCGAGGGAACGCATGTCGAGGACGAGGCCGCCGTCAGCCATGGCCTGGCCGTTGATGGAGTGGCCGTTGCCGCGGGCGGCGACGGTGAGTCGGGGGGAGCGGGCGGCGAGGAGGATCGCGGCGGCGACGTCGTCGGCGGTGGCCGGCCGGATCACCGCCCCGGGGCGGGCGCGGGCGATCCCGCCAAAGTCCTCCCCCGCCGCGGCGACGGCGGCCGGGTCGGCCGCCGCCTGGAGGTCCAGAGCGTGGAGGACAGCCAGGTCGTCGTCGGATCCGGCGGTGGAGGTCTCCGCCTCTCCGTCGCCGTCGAGGGCGAGGCGCTGCTGCTGCTGGTCCAGATAAGCGATCATAACCGGTTTCTTTCTTATTTTTCTTTGGTTTTTTGGGTTCGTATCTTATCGGGGACGATTTGGGGGCGGAGGTTGGGGAGGGAGAGGGGTTATATAGGGCGGGAGCGACGGCGTCAAAAGGACGTCGCGAGTTTATTTTATGTTCTGACGCCCCGATCCAATCAACACCCTCAGTCCGCGGCTCCTTAATGAACGAGTTTAAAAATAATAAAAATATTTATTATTATCTATTTCTCTGAATAAAAGAAGAATAATTTATATGGGAAATTGGTCAGGGGTATTTTGTAAATAAAAAAATCTGGGGATCGAACGGCCTTAAGCGCCCGAGGGGACGACTCCCACGCCAGGGAATCCGAGGAGGGGCATTTCGGGAAGAGGAGCGCTACAGATCACCAATCAGTTCCCCGATGGGTCCATCCGACGTGGACGCAGGTGATTGGTGAGTCCAGTACCATTGAGCCAGTTACCGGCTTCCACATAGGATCGGAACGTCCCGGCAGCAAAACGGCTGCTTTAGTATTTCTTTATGTGGTATATAAAATGGGGGGTCAGATCATGGATGGAATGATTGGGCGATTGTGTGGTGTATGATTGGGCGATCATGACGGGTGCAAGAAAGGTGGAGGTTTTGGTTTGGTCGAAGTTTTTTTTTGTAAAACGCTCTTTTGCCTTCTTTTTCTGGGATGAAGTTTCTAACGATGGCTCTGCTTGATTGGGATTGGTTGTGATGGATACACTATAAAGTTCAGTGAAGAGAGAGCCTTTTGATCCTTTTGGCATACTGCCCCAGCTACTAGATTTAGGTATAGAGATTATTAGGGTTAAGATTGAATCTTAGTGAAATTATGAAATTTTTGTAGAGAATATGAGACCATTTTAGTGAAATCTCACATGGAGACCCCTCCTCCTTTGCTTTGTCATCTTCTTACTCTTGATTCGGCTGGCTGCACTTATGCCAGAGTAATGTGGGCAGTCGTTATACTAAAAAAAAAAAAGGAATAAACTTTAATGAAACTCTTGTTTTTTTTATTTATCATATACTCCCTATCTTCCATACCTCAACTATAATCCATATGTCCAATATATAATTCCCTTTTGAATATTAGGCCATAGATTACCACCAAGAATTGAAGGTGTTAAACTGCAAACTGACTGCACTGAGGACTAAGCAGCCCTACTAATAGAAGTCTTTCTCATTGCTGAGGTAATGGAATGATATAATATTATACTCATTAGCATAAGCGTGCAGCCTTAAGATCTAACACTTTGGCTTTTTGTAATTGGTATATATAAACTAGTTATAATGGCCTGAAGTCATAGTTAGGTAAGAAATTTTCATGCAATGAGACACCAAACTGTTTATTTTTTTATTGCCAAACATGACTGATTAAATCTTGAAGTTAGACAACCAGGAATTTTAGTTTTTGTAATATCTTGCTTCAAGAGGTGTAGAATCTCAAAAACAATACAAAAAAAAACTCCAAAATCAATTCAACCTGAATGCAATAGACTTCCCACATATTGTTAGACATAGTATTAAAATGTCTTGAAGTACTCTTAAACAAGCTATTTTATGTGCTGTAAGTAATAGAGCCTACAAAGCTATAGCTATAGAGAGCGACATTTATTGGTTTAAAAGGTTGTGTGACAACATATATACTTTACTATTGTAGGTTGTATATGATTGGATGCCTTGAATCAAAAATTTTATAATTTTCTCTCTAAAATAATTTCAAGAGAGAAATAGCAAAGACAAATACACTTATTGTCTCTTACTATTGGAATAGTGAAAGCAATTATTTGACAATCATTGATATGATATGTCCATAAGATAGATGCACTTCTTTACATTCATGTGAAATTTCACTAGAGAAGTGGAAGTGAAGAGTTCTTCAACCTATTTGTAAGACAAAACACAAACTATCTTGTGAAAGTCTAAGTTGTTTAAGATTGATGATTTTGGCACTATAGTCACTTTAGTTAATTTTAATTTTCAGATATAAATTATTATTAGCTTCTTGACCTAGGCAAGTCGAGTCTCATGCAGATCGCGGGCAAAATGTTAATTAGTTTAATGAAAGTAACCAAGTAGGCCCGCACACGCAAGACTCAAGGTGGTGGTATGGAAAGTAAGCTTACGTGGATAAAGTTGTCGCTTCCTATCATTTCACCTTCTAAATGCATGAAATTAAGTAAGCTTGTCATTCCATTATGGTGACACTTAATTATGATGCTTAACAATCCAGGATCTTAGGCCTATAAGTATGTTTTTATCAACTGTTAACTTGTTTTAAGTGGTTGCATAGCTTGTCAAAAGAGATCGTTTTACAGAAATTTGGTTATAAGACCTCCAAGCTCTATTAGTTTACAGTGTTCCAAGCAAAATCTTTCCTAGCGAGTAGCTCAAGAGGAAGGGTTTCCCAGTCTTGGAAGCTAGAGACACGGCAATGACAACGCTATCTTTAAGAAATTGTAAGCTTGAAGTGAACCAAAATTAAGATGCAGACGCTAATGTTCAGATATGTTAACTTGCAAGTGAATTATTTTATACGAGGATCCAAGCAGGTATGTGTTTAGTCCTACATCGGTTATTCGCTGGGTAGATCTTAGATACTTATACAGCTAGCCAAATAATATCTACTAGCTAGCCATTTTGGATGGGATTCTGGATTGTTATAAATAGTATCAGAGTAGACCCGGTCCATAACCTGTAGACTAGGAGACACTGCGGCACACATCTATTGGGGATGACCACGAGCCGATCGTAGTATTTGTGATTAGATTTTAATGGATTTGAACTCTTAACCTGATGAGGACGTCAGGACTTGAACGGAGGGAATATATGAAGACCCGTGCGGGACCTGAACCACACTGGTGGAAATAAAGCCCCATTCCAACTATGCTACCACCTTGGTGGCATGCTATCCTTTACCATTTACCATCTTTTACTTGGTCCAACCTCTTGTGGCCTAAAGTAGAGTAATTTTTTGATTCCTTTTTCCATTCAAATTATTGTAATAAAGTTTTTTTATTATTATAATGTCAGAGTATGAGAATGAATTTACCCAACCAAAGGTGGTCTTGGAATGGGCAAGTAATTACGACAGATAAATCCATGATGTCACAAGATCTCAACGCTTTGAAAAAATTACTTGTCGACTTTTATTTTCGGGAGTAAACAATCGAATATCTTGCTCATATCTATTCGAGACCATTTATATTCCATTGGTGTTGATATCATTATAACTTTGAATTCAACATCACATCGGATCCTGATATGATTCTTATAATTCTGAAAATATCACTTGGATCCTTTATAAGATTACTCAAGGTCTTTGTGCAGAATCTTCAGCCAATTTGGGGTCATTTTTAATGTGGAAAAGAATAAATGTTGTGATCGTGTAGGAAAGTGCCCACAAGTGACCTGAAAACAAGCTTTCCAGAAGTATTTTGTTGGTCTTCATATTTTTTTTCAAAAAAACAAAATACGAGCTAATTTTTCACACAAATGGTATTTCATTGATCTTGACATCTTTACATTATTAATTTAACATTTCTTGACATGATCAAATGGATCAAGTTACATTTATTTGGATGCAAACGATTGAATGACATTTTGTTGGAATTCTATAACTTGGTCAGCAGGAGAGTTACATGGAGTGAAGGCTCCAACCTAGTGGCTGACCGATTAACTTATTGTTTCTTTGTTTGAAGTTTCATCTAGAGGTTCACAAATCTCTTGTTAACGCATTCCTCCTTGACAATTTGCAATCCTTAGCCTTCTTAGAATTAATGGCACAATTTTGTCAAAGATGACATTGTATGTGACGTCTTTGTGTCTTGAGTGATTTAATTAGCTGCAGTCTCATAATCCAGTATGTTGGCCTGATTTATTTTCTTGACTAGTTCAACTCAAAACATAGATAGTCTTGGTTGTGCCTTGGAAGTTAATATTGTTGATATGGGTTTATACCACATTCATTTCAATAGTTATGATACAAAAAACCGATCAATAGCAAGCCTCAAATGATCATCTAGTATAGACTGGATAATGGTTGATCTTCAGAAGGGACATCTTTTGCGGGTTGAATAAGAGATTAATTTTGAAAGGATGTCGACCTTTTATTAAATACCAGGATGTAGACTGAGAACATAATCAGTAGGCTGAATTACTAGACTAGTAGGATGAAATACATGGCTAGTAGGCTAAGTTACACTCGGATACTAGGTTCAAGTACTTAGACAATATGATGAAGTACACAGTTACTAGACCGATTTCAACTAGAAAGATGCTGACTTTAGACCAAATATTAGAAAAATAGACTGAAATACCAAGAATGTAGGTTGATGTACCAAGGGTATAAGCTAGTAGCTAAGGGTGCAAGCTGATGGGTGCATGCCGGTATGCCAAGGATATAGGTCGATACACTAAATTTGCAGGCTGATAAACCAAGGGTCCAAACCAATATGCCAAGTGTGCAAGCCGAGTAATTGGAATGTATACCCAGAAGATGAAAGTTATCAGCCTAGGATAAGGCTGAAATAAAACAAAGTCTTGGGATGATTGCTAGCCAACTATTATCGCTATCCATGATTTGGAAGAAGCGGTCACATTACCTATCATGAATGTGGCATACAATAGAAATGACAAATATTCAAAATGAATAGTGGTACCCATCTCTCCACTACCCATGATGTAAAAGGAAGGTAACATTACCTACCAACTGTGAAAAAAGAGGCACATGTGGCATATCATAACAAAGATAAGTGTCCAAAGTGAGTAGTGGTTCTCATCTTTCCACCATCCATGACATGAGAAGAAAGAAAGCATTACTTACTTTGACAATAGTGGCCCATGTGGCACATAATAGTGAGGACAAGTGTCCAAAACTAAGTATTTGCATCCATTTTACTAGTTAAGAGCACTTATAAATATCGGGCTATAATCATGAAAGAGGATATTTCTCGGATCAATGGAATTACTTTTATAATATGTTAGTTTATGCTAAGTTCCATACTCTAAACAACCACTTTGAACAAAACTCAATCTCACAACTACTAGCTGACATGCGGGAACACATTGCATGGAGCCATGTACATTTACTTTTGCATTTTCATTTTTTATTGCACTTTTAAATTCTATTTTGTTATTTATTTTTCGTTTTCTCTATATTTTTAGGTTAATTTATTTTTATGCTTTGGTTTTTTATTTTTTTTTAAGATTTGTCAATTGGTCCATTTTTAACATCTTTTTCTACATTTTTATATCTTATGCATCTTTATATTGCATTATTATTTTTATTTTAGTTTAAATTATCTATTTATTCTTTTTACTTAGTTTGTGATTTTTTAAATTATTATTTATATATGAGATAATATAAAAATAAAAGAAAAAAGTATTATGTAATCAATAGCTTATTATTTTATTTTGAGAACTTTTTATATTTTCTGAAATGTGTATGGCATATGTTTTTTTTGTTATTTAGAATAATGAGCTCGCGCTTGCTCCAATAATCATATCTCTCTACTTTTTTAGGTTTGAATCTTGAGTGGTGCATCTCCTAGCAAGTTTCTACACTTCTGGTGCATCAAAAATGGTAGCATGTAAAAACTACGGTTATTATAGGAATTGTTGTTGTTGTATATATAGCCGGAATGCCATTTTCTGATTTCGAACCTTAGAACTCTTCTAGGGCATGCATCAAGGAAGAGCCACTGATGGACCCTTCTTCTGTTGGCTAATTATAAATATTAATCAATTTTAAAATTAATCAATTTTAAAATTAATCAATTTATTAAAGTTACTGTGGAAAAATGAAGTGCTTCTACAAGACCAAACACCACTAGATTCCAATACTTGCACCAAATTATTAGTAGTCGAATTGCCCACCTCTGTGTGGAAAAGTGGGTGGCTGAAGTAATGGAAAGCATCAGCCAAAACCTTGGCCTTGTAGCGCGGTCTTCCAAGTGTTCCCAAAGCCCCTGGCTGCATTTCCAATAATGCGACAATGGCTTCTTTCCAGAAAGTAAGAAGGTTTAGAAGAATTGATGCAAAAGCCCCTTGTTTTGAAGCAATCCGGATCCTCTCGTGGGCAAAACCTTCTGTTTTTAATTTGTTTACAAAACCTTTAATACTTTTGGAAGCAAAGATTTATTCCTTTTAAAAGAAGCGAAAATAAATATAAGAAATTTCAGAAGTTCGGTGTAGATGCTATCTTCAACATCAAAGGTGGGCACCCGCTTCGCTGAGGCAGCGCCCTAATTCGCCCTTATCTCTTCGGAGCCCCCACCTTTTAGCCATCTCAAGATGAGCTTTGACGATAGTGCATCTATTGATGGAAATAGCAGTGGCGTAGGCTTTGTGATCAGAGATCATGACTCGAGGCTGATTGCAGTAAGGGCCAACGCACTGGTGGCTTGTCTGCTATTGAGGCGGAGCTTCGGGCAACTTGGAAGGGGGACTCTGCGAAAGTGATAGATTGGATTCGAGGTGGAGCGGACACCCACTTATATTATTTACTAATTTGTAGGGAAACAAAAATACAAAATCCGTAACACGGGCTCTAAAGATTATCAAGAAAACTTTAAACTATTGGGTAGAAAACATCACCATTGTGTATAAAGAGGAGTTACTCGCTGAATGTTCCAAGGTACAAGTCCTTGTTGCCAGCGACCATACCGATTCTAGCTTGCCACCTTCCATGTTGGTGATGCCTATTGATACACAGGCAAAAGCCGAAAGATATGAGAGAGAGATGAGCTTATGACAGAAATTTCTTGATGGAAGCATGAAAGTGGAAATTGTAGATAAACTGAGCTTTGAAATTGTTGAACTTGGTTTTGCTCAAAAGAATATTGGTGAACTTGGTTGGAAGATAACCTTGTCACCCCTCTGTAAATTGATGCACCTCTAGAGAAACCACTGCTTGTGGTGAAACCATTCAAGAAAAAGAAAATTAAACATGTATAAAAGTTGCAGAGAATTCTGGATAGTGGTGTTCGCGGTAAAATAAAAAGGGAATTTCATCAATGGATCTTCTTTGAACAATGTCAGACTGAAGGATTGAATTGTGTTTTTATCTACTAAAAAAGGGAAATGATTTATGTATCCATTACAGAATAAGCCATCAAGAAAACAGTTTATGATTTGCTCCAACAAAAAAAAATAAAAGAAGAAAGAGAAAACAATTTAAGATTTTTAGATATACAGACAGAGAGAGAGAGAGAGAGAGAGAGAGAGAGAGAGAGAGAGAGAGAGAGAGAGAGAGGGCTATATGAACTTTTTAAAGGCATATTTGGATATTCCTACTAGAATATCCAGCTACAATCAGGCCAATAAAGATCTACTGAAGTTTCAGCCTAAATCCCAAACTGTGGGCTTGTCGGTCTATAGGCAGAAAAAAAAATCTGTAGAGGTTTTTTTTTTCCTTCTTTCTATAGGATTAAATCTAGAGAGTTATTGGGTTGATATAGGCCATGTTTAAATGGACTTTCTAGTTCATAAATGTAGCATAAAATTCAGTTCAAATCCTGCAGGATTACCCAAACAGATCCTAAATGGGCCACAAACTCATATCTCGTAAGTGCTAAGATGAGAAGCTGTGAACAGAATGATGAACTGGTTGAGCTAAAAACTATAGGGCTTGAATCTACAAGCAATAAATGGTTTTCCCATTGGATCACAAAAGAAGATGAAACGGAGAAAATAAGCAAGAGCTTACTGGAAAATAAAAATGCACATCCAAGCACTCTAAGATTAGCGATAAGAAATGACAACGTAATTGCAAAAAAAAATATATCATCGAGATGTAGTCTCCGTTCTTGCCTAAGTAAACTGTTCAAGTACCATAGTAGACCCAAAGAACAAGGAAAAATGAAAAAGAAAAAGGTCTAATGCTAGTTTGTAACTCCAAATGCCTAAAAACACTAATTTCAAGGATTTTTTTTAAACTCAGATCCTTTACCGTCTACCTTGTCTACCCTTTCTAGGTTGGCCTTCCTTTCTGCAACAGTTGCCCCACAAAATGGGCTTCAATATCTTCCTCTTCATCTATGCCTATAGAGCCAACTAATAGCACTACTTATGACAATTGTCATAAAAGATTAAGGAAAAAAAGTCATTCAAAATGCAGTCCAGCAGACCCAACTGGTGCCTCAATCTGCACTGAGAGGTTCTCTGGCCAAAAGTTTCATTGGATTTATGCATCGAAGAGGCTCTCGGTTCATCGATTTCATCGCCGGGGTGGTTTCGACCATTGTCAGAAAAATGAAATGTGATCTAGAACGATTTCATTAGCCCCAAAAGACCTGCTTGGGTTGATTGAAAGAGTCAGTGATTGGAAGTTGCATTTCCACCATCCAAGGCCACATGCTACATTGAATTAGTGTGAGGATTGTGGTTGGGCATCCTCAAAGGATTGGTGAAATTGGTAGAAAGACTGAAAAAGTTCATAGGAGTTCTGGATTTCTTCTTCTGCCTATATGTTTCCATATCTAAATTAGGGGGGCAAGTAAAGTCACCAATCATTAGGACAAAATTAATTGGCTCTCAGAGGGGGGAAAAAATGACACCAAAAAAGACATTTTAGAGTGGAAGAGAGAGGTAGAGTCAGACTCTGATGGTGTAGGGTCTCTCAGAGTTGTCGTGTGTAGGCATGGGAAAAGGTGTGCAAGTTGAAGGCTCTATTAGCTTGTTGAAAAGAGCAAGATTTGCACAAAAAAAAACAAAAGAGCAAGATAAGAATTTTGGCGACGGCTGCATGGATAGGATTATCATTCAATTAATGATAAATGATTTGTATTTAAAAGTTTTAACATGTTTATGGTTGGATACAGAGAAATTTTTTTTGATCATAGAGACTAGTTTTTTATCAAGATTTCTTTGACTACAATTAATAATTCAGATTGCATATTATTAGAAATTTATTAACATTTTTATATACAATATAGATATATATTATGATGGACAAAGTGGTTTTTAAATTTAAATGTCCTACCATATAATATAATTTGTCGTATTCGCATAATATGGATTGTCTAGTTTTGCATCCATTTTGAATATATAACTCAGAGATTTCTAGAATATACAATTTTTTAACCCTAAATATTTTTAAAATATAATTTACAATCAATAAAATGAATATTTAATTTCTATAGTTCATCATTAGTTTTAAATTTATATAATATCTATACCATTTTCATTTATAAACCATTCAAAATTTAGAATATGAGCTAAGTTATTTTTTTTTAAAAAAATACATTTAATATATTGAATTTGAGTTTAACCTAATTCCATCCATCACGTCACCGGTATATCTATACTTATTTTATTTGATGAATACATATACGAATGCAATTATTAGTTGGATAAAAAAATTATATCTCATTTATTTTAAACGGATATGAATACAAATTAAAAATATAGATATAAATATGGATATAAATCAGATAATTAAACTTTATGACCATTGAATCAAATCACGATAAATCAAGTTTTTAACATGGGAATATAGTTATACATTTTTCTTAAACAAAATTAAATACGATGATAATAGAATAATTGAATATTCAGATATGAATCGAATAATTATTAATCTATATTTATATTTATTTTTTAATAAATATAAATTTAGATTCAACAATAAATCTGAATGTCCACTCTCATCTCCACCGCCATCTTTGCCCAGGAGCAAATCATGCACGGTGGCTGCCGTTTGACATCATAAAGCTAAAGCCTGAAGTCCAGAGTCTGCACATCTGTTCCCAAAACTGAGGCTTCTCTTCCCACGCGCTTCTTCTTTCCATCTCAGATCTCTCCCTCCCCGACCGTTTGAGTCCCCGGCTTCCTCCTTTACGACGAACAGTAAAAAAAAGGGGAGATAGAGAGAAAGCAAGACTTCGGAGGAGGGAAAAAAAAAAAAAAATCAAACGACCGCAAATTCTTATCTCCTCCTCCCTCTCCCTCTGATTCTTTATGCGGTTTCGTACTCGTCGGAAGGTGGCGCAGCCGCCGGTCGACGGCCGAAAACCCTAACCCTCCCCCTCCCCCTCCCCCCACCCATGGAGCCCCGATCCCGAACCTCGAGTCTCCTTCTCACCCTCTTCTTCCCTCTTCTCCTCTCCGCCGCCGTCTCCTCCTCCTCCTCCGCCCCTCCCCGCTCCCCCTCGCTGCTGTCCCCCGATTCCGGGGCCTCGCTGCTGTCCCCCGATTCCGGGGCCTCTCGCGTCCCCTCTCCGCCTCGGCCCCCCGATTTCCACTTCCATCATCGATCCCCTCCGCGGAAAACCTCGCCGCCCCTCCCAAGTCCCTCTCAACCCTTCGGCCACCCTGATCGCCACCAGCCCCAGCGGAGCGTCGCCAGGAAATCGCCCAGCAAGCCGGAGCTCAGTTTTGGGGAGAAGCTCGGGCTGTTGTTTATCGGGGTCGCCGCAGCCCTTCAGGTGCTGCTCGGGACCTTCCTGGTTTACAAGAGAATACAGTTGAAGAAGGTGGAGCGCCGAGAACAGCGACACGTGGCCTCTTCCTCCGGACCCTCTACTTGATTCTTGGAATTGGGATTTGGATATTCCCCCAAGTTGAGAGATGAGAATTTTATCCCCTTTGGCGTGCCGCCGTGGGTGAAAATTGTTGATGGTTCTTTGAATCTTTTGGTGTGGTGTGGGAGAATTGGATTCTTTGATGGATGCCCAGTTACATGTGGATAATCCTGAATTGGATTTGGCCGAATGAAAATTGGGCGGTCGATGATCAGGTCCGTTTAGTACTCTGTGAAAATGGGTAATTTGATTGGTGATTTTTTACGCCTTTGTTTTCTCCTAATTTTCTGTGATATTGCAATGGAGGCTATAAACCACGATCTGTTCTGTATTATATTGAGAAAATCTGGTTTTTCTAAATACTTTTTGATGTTATTCTCTTCTTTCATTTTCCTGTATCCAGAATTAGATGACGATGGTGTTCTTAATAATCCTTGAGCTGATTTTTTCCTCTTATTTGTTGAATGGAATTGTGTATCGTTTATCATTTGTGCCATCTTCTTAGTAATTCCTTATGAGTGGATTCAATTCCATTACAATAAAACATGGAAACTGGATATCTTATATCAGTCCAATCATAGTAATGAAAATGATATGGAAATTTGTTGTGGACATCCAAATTCATGGTTGAATATTGCCAGTGTTAAGAGCTGTTGTGAGATCTTATGACAGTATCGATTGCAAGTGGTTTGTGGATCTCATCAATAAATAATGAAATCAAGGTGCAGTGTTGCGACGAAGTGGTTTTGTTCTGATCCCACCATAAAATGATACTGAAATCAATAAAAGACAATGATGTCTACATATCACATTCTTGAAATTCTGATATGTCCCAAATTAGGTTTTTTATTTTATGCCTTTGCTCATGAAATACTGAAATTCGTACAGAAGCCACTAATCATATTATACACTGGAGAATACAAGTTGTAAAATACCTTAGTCTAGTGAACTAATATCTATTGTTATATTTAAAATCCATTGAACCATCCATTTATGAGTCCTTGAGTCATCAACCCATGAGTCTCATTAGTACATATTCTTATTTTTGAAAAAATATGCACCCTCCTAAGTTAGCTTGCCAAGTTTAAGGGACAGAAGTAAAAAAGAAGCACATGAAGCAAAAATGGGAGTATATTTACTAATATAACTAGATGGAGAAAAATAAAACAACTAAAATTAGATGGCATGACAGCAATTCATCAATCTCATATGCTCAACATGAGTTTTCTCTTAAAGAAAACATTGCTGTTCATCCTGTTACCTGACATTATCTTACATGGTATTGGAGGGTCACAAGCCTTAATGTTGGTCATTGTGGATAATCTCTTAAATGCTTTAACTGCAGACCAACAACTAAATTTGCATTCAAATCTCAATGCTTTGACTAGATCTGTAAGGAAAAATCAGATCTAGTACTGGCAGGTCGCAAAGGAGAAGAATAGTAATTCAACCGAAGTCTCCTTCTGTTGTGGTTCAAACTTGGCCCGAGGGTGACCACGCCGGGGGAGTCGAGGGAGCTGCTGGGATGTTGAGAAAGAAGGTGAGCCACCTCCCACGCGACAGTGTATCTGCACAATGCCTCACCAGTGATTCTGGTGAGGGCCCTCCGACGCCCAAGTTAGGGTGGATCTTAGTTGGTCCAAAAAAAAGGGTCCCTGTAGTGTTACCTGATGGGGCTATTTATAGTCCCTATAAAGGTATCCAGGTGGCGGAGGTATGGCTCGTCTTCATCATGGGAGGAGATGGGTTTTAGACAGATGGTGCGCAGCTAGAGCTTGCTTGAGGCGCACAACATAGGCCATCCCTATGAACGGTAAGGCGTTGATGAGTGTGATAGAGTATGGCCGGAGCAGCCTGGCGTTGTCCTTAGCTGTCGTTGGCCAGCAAGCAAAGCATAGCGCGGTAGCGTTGCAATGTACGGCTACGTAGGTGGGCGTGGACATGCACGTGGATGCGGCCGCGGGCGAGGCCGAGCTCAATGATAGGTCGCAAGATGCCGAACCAAATCCGGGGACAACGGCTACAGTGGCGACGATACAGGAAAATCAAGAGATAGAGAAGGGAAGGAAGAAGAAGAGAAGAAGGAGAAAGGAGAGGAGAAGAAAACGTGGGGGAAAAAGAAATTCTTAATCATTCATTAAAAATCCTAATCATGAAATAGTCCCCTATATATAGGGCCAAATAAACACAATTAACATAAAACCCCCTTACACAAAAATAACTCCTAATAAACCCACAAATAACACAAATAAGCTCTAAAATGCAAATAACCCCAAACATAAAATAAATGCAAATAAGCCCAGACATAAAATAATAAAATAAAATGCAAATAAAATGGTAGCTGCCTAGCTGATGTCCCCATCAACTCCTCCCGGGTGGGAAGAACTCGACCCTGTCGAGTGCAGATCTGGTCGGCTGTCGTACTACTCCAAAAGATCAGGGTCAAAGCGCTGCAACTCGGCTCGCGAAATCCACGTCACATCTAATTCAGGTCGACCTTTCCACCTAACAAGGTAACGTTGGTAGCTTCCTCTCCTGGTAGAAATAACCTGCTCATCTAATATATGTTCTATGTGTTCTCTGCGTGCATGAAACTTTGGAAGTTGAGGCTCAATAGCAGATGCTGAGTCAGGGTGATCAACAACAACAAGTGTATCAACAAAAGGATCAGAAGGAATGAATGTGGATTTCCTGCATGGGACTAGATCTTCAATATTAAATGTCGCACTAATCCCATAGTCCTCAGGAAGATCTACAACATAAGCATTCGAACTAATTTTTTTTAGGACTTTGAACGGTCCCGCACTACGAGATTGCAACTTTTTAAACGTTTTCGAAGAAAGTCGTTCAGATCTAATTCGTACCATGACATCATCGCCTACATTCAATTCTTTATAACGTCTGTGCAAATCAGCAATGGATTTATATTTTAAGTTATTAGAGTGAATATGTTTGCTGATCTCCTGATGC
>JAOXJJ010000069.1:6980604-7003634 GCA_025769935.1 Phoenix roebelenii
TTTTTTGACCCCCCCCCCCCCCCCAAAAAAAAAAAAAAGAAAAAAAAGAAATAGGTTGTCATATACCATTTACAGCCCTAGATTCTAGAAGCAAAAATCAAGTAGATTGTTGCAACACCACTGGATGTACCAATCACTAAAAAGATTTCTAAAATTTCTACCATTGAGTGAAATCTTTATGTATCTTTCAGTTCAAAATTTTATGTTTCGAATATACAAAGAAGATAGTGATGCAGATTTGAGACAAAATTGATGGCTCTATAGATGGATTATACCCTGACCAGAATTGCTAATGAATTGCAGTCCTGGAATAAACCATAATTATTTAATTTTCAGAAAAAATCCAATTCAATAAAGAAAAAGGTTTGAGTGTCCAATAAACATACCTTCATAAAGGATCTGTCGCGATTTGGAAATGATTCGATAAAACTCTCTTTTAAAAGTAATGAAACCTAAATAATTAGCAAAACAAACATTAGTAGTTCAGGCCCAGACCAATTGAGCAAGATTATCAGTTCCAGCAGTAGAAACTAATGAAAGTCAATTATAAACTGAATCAATACAAACATGTAAAAAGAATTTTAATGACTCCTTTTTAAAAAAATAAATAGGGAAACATTTGACAGCAAATTTGCTCACTTGAATTAAGATAATATATGTTTAATCATTATCCAAACAGATGCAAAACTGATATTGTGTCTGAATTAACATGGGCAGGATCTCCCACATTTCTGGGAACTGCCCAAGCACTGAAAGAGAAACAAACATGCTCATGCTATGTTCACTTAGCTCACTGTTGAAGAATCATGAAATGCAGTCCACTTTAGACTGCAGAGTAATTTGGATGTTATTCATATAGATATTTAATATAGACATTCAAAAGAACTTCGGAATATAGGTATTCTGTCAGCATGAAAGAAAAACTGCTAATTAAAAAGTTAGTTTCAAAGGTGATAGGCCTGGCCTATTGCCCAAGTGATCACCAGAGCACCTACTTGGCCAGATTATCACCAGGAAACTTAGTATGGAATTGGTCAGTTTTCTATTCAACTACTTCATTAACACACGTGCACAAACACGCCACGCCATACACAGATACATGATAAACATATTGTACAAAATTACAAATACACATTAACAATATCAATCACTTCAAAAAATACAATCCAATCCATAAATTCCATACTCAACTCATGAATACATGATAAAAGTAATAATATATGCCATTGTTGTCTTATTAGCTGAACTGATGGAGATTCTTGAGCTTACTTGGTTATCCAACTTGTTAGAGGGAAGAGCTTGGATTTTGGGTTTCGAATCATAGACCTTTCTTGATCACTTGTTTTATATTTTGATTTAAGTTATTTTTATTCATTCACAATACAATCTGATTTTTCTTTGGGCTCCAATACCTCACTCTATCCAATTGTCATAAAGTTATAAGAAAACATATTCTATACATATAAATGCTCATCCGCACATCTAGACATGATTATGTATGTGCATCATTTCCCATGATGGCCAGTGTTGGTCCATGCCAGTCAGCACCATAAGAAGCCACGCTAGGTTCAGCACCTAGCGCTGAGTCAGAGCAGGAATTACCGAGTCCTTATTTTAATTAGTTTAATTACAAATACCTACTATTTCCATTATTTATGTTTCGGCACACATTGACACGTGTCAGCATGGAAATATGCATTTTATGTATGTATTTACATATGTATTTATGTATGTATATCTGTGTGTAGGGATGCAATTATACTAATTTGTAATTTAGTAGATCTAAATATGTATGTATATATAATATAGTATTTTGTATGATTTTATGGAAGACTAGGCAGTGGTCTCCTGGTGTCCTCATGGCCATCTATTGCATCTAGTCAATTCCTAGTCATTGTCCTCTATAGGTACAAGTTCTAAGCTCTCTTAAAAAATACATATCACGTCAATAGCCTCAAATTTAAATTGCATCTTGTATAAAAACAATATCAATATCACAGTTTGTAAATTTAAGTTCTAATCAAGAAAATCGCCAAGTAACCAAAAGATCATTCATGCAGTCTTGCAAGTAAATGTTCTATAGAACATAATAATGTAAAATTAAACTAAAGGAATTAAAATGATATATATGCTTCTCTCAAGAGGAGAGGGTACGTACTCCCTCACTCCAAAATCAATAATGGACACCTAAATCAAAGACCCCCGCCGTTAATTATATGATCTATACCACTAAAAATGCCTAGAAATCAAAATTCTTATATTTCGGCAGTCTCTAACCTATGCATCATATGGACACAAAAATAAATTATTTTCATTGTGCTAGTGGGCTAAAATACATAATAAAGCATTTAAACTGAAAATCCACCTTATTGATCATGATTTAAACATGTTAAAGCATGCATAGATTCAACATCAATAGATTTTAATGCTTAGATCATAGCAAGACATGGTCTCATATCATTTTTACACCCACTTGATGCATAGGTTAAAGACCGCCAAAACACATGTTTTTTGGCTTCTAGGCATAGTATAGATCATAATCAATGATATGGATCTTCAATTTAGATGCCCTATTATTGATTTTCGGAGTTGAAAGGAATATCTCAAGAGGAGCATAGTCCATCCCTCTCTCTCTTTACATACATACATACACACGCATGCACGCACATATGCACACATATGTATATATACATATACATATATGTGTGTGTGTGTGTGTATGTGTGTGTGTTTATGTATACATGTATATATGTGTGTATGTATATATGTGTGTATGTGTATGTATATGTGTATATGTATATACATAAATGAATATATGTGTATAAATATGTATATCATTATCCTACAAAAAAAAGTAAAAAAACCAAGTAATCAAGTTTAGAAAGAAACCTTGTCATTATTTGATTGCACATTTGTGATTGTATGAGATCTCAGGTTGGAACATAGAGAATCTAGATAGGATCTAAGAACTGCTAAGAAACCTTTAGCAGCTTCAACCTGTAGATGCAGGAAAAGTAGAAACAGTACAGAGCATCAAAGAGATGTCAACATAGTTTCAAACAATTAAAACCACTCCTATTTCCTTGATTAAGAAAATTAAGCTTGACTGAATATTAGTCCTCAAAGAAGATGGCGTCGTATACTACTGTTGATTTAGGCTACAGATTGCAAAGGATGTCAAACATGCTTAACAAATTATGTGCATGTTCTTATTATGCTGGTAGAGTCTCCGGTGGTTGTATGGGAGACAGGTCAATTCTGTCCTCACAAGAGTTTGGGAGGTAGCAGTATGTACGGGAGAGTTACATTTCGTAGCCCACCTACAAGCCTCTTCCACCCCAACCAACAAAGAAAAGAGAGGATCAAGTTAATGTTTCTTTTTTGCCCTCAAATGATGTAACACACAAGAATGACAGCATACAGCAATGACATCTGACATAACTACGTCATTGTTTTCTTTTCCCACAGAATGCAAGACAGAGCAATGACAGTGTATGCGCATTGACTTCTAGCATAATATCTGATTGCTAATGAGAATGTTCAAAGGAATGTTGCTTTTATCATAACAATGACTTTGGTTTTGGCACAAAGATGAACTGCAAATTCATGTCATTTGCTGACTAAGCTAAGATACAAGTTATAAAACAGGCATGGCAGTGCAAATCCTCTTATACCAACAGTTAGGAAAGGCACTTTAAGCTAATAAAAAAAATTTAAAACTTCTCAAAACTAATGGTCAATATTTCAGCTCCTCATTGAGGCTGAATTATGAGCACTACTAATTGCACTGAAAGCATTTAGGTGCTCTCACATGTTAACTGAATTGTCAACACATTTCTAATGCAAGTGGCCAGAGAAGCTGTGCTTCTCATTGCATTCCATCATATGAAGCATCTTAAGAATGCATGAAAAGGCACTCCCTTGCACCATGACAATTTTTTTTACTGTACATGATTTTACACTTATTCAGTTCAATTTACTTGAATAATAAAAGATATATATGGATGAATATAAGAAATAATAAATTTAAAAATGATAAAAAGATTAAAACTTGTTTAAATCCTCAAGAACTTACCTGGACATCTGTGCACTCATAAACTGGTCTTTTTCTTGCTAGAAAGCTTTCACCCACAAGCTTTGCATGATACGGACCAAGAGATGATAGCAACTCTCTTTGTCGGGGTAATTGTGGCATCGAGGGTGACCTCACCTGCTTGTGCAATGGAACGACCGATCAGAGTTCTTTTAAATAGAATCCAAACTTCAATACATTATAAAGAAACATTTCTACTGAAGTTGCTACAAATAATTCACGGCAATCAGAAGGAGAAAGAACTCCAGCACATATGGAAGGTTAGGAAAACAGGTCTATAGATCACAGTGCCATAGCAACAACCAACGATCTGCATCCCAACTACATGAGTTTGGCTTTCCCATAATACATTCTCAGGAAGAAAGGTTAAATTTTCATCCTTTAAACTTCCTGGCTAACAGTTTTTCTGGATGGTGGTATCTTAACCTCTCCCCTTTATTGACCCTTGGTACATATTTGAGTAGCTTCCAAACTAGTGTAAGGAGTCATTCCCAAACAACATCTTTAGGAAACAGAGCTGACTGTTTTGGTCTCCCATACCATCACAGCATCACATTTTAGACGCAAAATATAGAATCAGTAGTGGAGTATCTCTAGGTCTTCTCACCAAATCTCCTTTAATCTAAATCTAAATATTTTAAGGGAATAAATAAGAACAAATAAGAGGACCAAAATTGCTACCTATACATAAACCATTATGCACAAAGTTAACCACCCCCCCCCCCCCCCCCCAAAAAAAAAAAAAAAGAGTTGTACAAACAACTTGTATCGATATATAATGTTATCGTTATCAAAGTCTGGAGATATAATCAAGAGGTCTTGCCCCACCTTCTTGGTTCAGCCTTGTGGAACCCGCACTGGTATTCCAATCAGGGATTGAACTACATGACCATAACAATGAAACTAGTTATTGCTTAAACTATCCAATTTAGTGTTTCGAAGGGATTAATTGAATAAAGAGTGTCAATGACTATAAAACATTCTTAGCATGTTTCAGAGTGGATCATTTGAAGCATAAGCCCAAATTTCAATTAATATCAAACTCAAACTGCTGAGGACTACCCCATCCCTCTGTCTCCATGTCATATGTCTATAATTCAAAATTTTATAAATACTCCTCTCTTTAACAATTACACCTCTCTCATTTTATTTCTTTTTCTCTAAGAAACAAGACAAGCACACCAGCCAGATTGTGTTTGTACTTATAAACTTACATAAATATTAGGAAAAAATGATGGTGATCGTAGTTTTTTTTTTGATACAATGGCGACTCACACTGATCTTGCATAAGTACGGCCAATAAAGTCAGAAAAAAATTGATGAAGAGGAAAAGGAACAGTCTCGTGATTCTCCCAAAGGACTCCACCCGAATGTTGGGCAGCAAAGGAGGCGACCTAGTCAGCAACCCTGTTTGTCTCTTGGTAAACATGAGTGGCCTGGAAGGAGCCACATCCTTTCGAAAGCCTGTATATGTCCCGTAGCGGTGGTTGTCCGTCGTCATTCCTGTATTGGCCTTGAATACATTCAATCACCATGGCAGAATCCCCTTCAAGATATATACAATCCACATCGAGGAATGCTGATCGTAGCTTTTCAAGGTCCTTATGTGCATTGCACATAAAAAACACCACCATATTTGTTCTAAGACCTGTCCTAAGAGCATTGTTATGGGTGTAAACCTGGGTTTTAGTGTGTTTAACAAGGAGTTTGGGTGTTTGGGGGGCCAAAAATTGCCAATTTGCTCTTTGTAGTTCACAGGACACCAGGTGTGCACCTTTCTTGTGTAGCTTTGGTGGAAAGGTAGCATTTCCTAGCTCTAATGTTACACTCAAACTACTGAGTGGCTCTTTATTTGTCCTCCACTCTTTCACATCTCGATGTCTCTTCTAGGTTGCTCCTCTTTCTGTGTTCCCACGCATATAACATGAGTTGAGTTCTGGTACCATGGTGATTATAACAACACATACAAGGGTGCACATATATAGACTCCATATAGCAAAGTTTCAAAACCAGATCTGTATGGCTTCATTTCAGCCATTCCAAATTGGACCCATAATAATGTCAAGTCCTAGGACAAGTCTAAGATCTTGATGCTTGAAAACTTGGGTTGTCTCAATTCCAGCAAGCACGAGTTGGGCAAATTACCAGCATTAACCAATATCCACCAATACTAGCCGGGTTACATCAAAATAGAGATGTGCAAGCCTCTTCTTTTTCTTTTTTCGCTTCACAGGTGAGGGGAGGAAAAAGAGAAGTGAGAAAAAGACCAAGAAGAAAGGGAGCTCATATCTGGCTTTTATTCCTTAGGTCTAGTCTCCACCAACCCTTAATCCAGATTAAAAACCTAGTAATCTCCTATCCCACCTCATTTTTCTTTTTTATCAATTTTGGCAGAAAATTAAAAAGAAAAGTGAACCATGAGCTTTTTTGTCATGAATATTTCATATGTTGTAGGTTGGACATCAAACTACAGGTTTTCTTGGTTGTGCATTTTCTTTTTTATATAACAATATTATTTTCATAATAAAATAATTATTAAAATAAAAATTGAGAAACGCCTAAACAAATCTTAAAAAAACTCTAAACAACCATGCAAAAAACAAACAAGGGAAGAAAAAAAAGCTAGCATCCAAGTCAATTACCAATAATGCAAGGCTACCCAAAGTGCCAATACAATTTTATATGCTATACAATCCAATCTCTGATTGATACTAGGTCCAAGACTGGGATTTAAAGTGTTACTATATGCGCAATGTATAAGCTCAGACATCTTCCACATGATGACAAAAGCATCATGACCACATACTATGATGTAATTATGTCAATAATATTATATGTCACTACAAAAAGTAACTTAGAGCTACGGATCACCTCCTTTGATTATAATTTTGTAACAAGAAGTACCCTTTGTGACAAGATAGGCAAAGAGGAAAATACAAGTGCAAAATAAAGATCACAAAAATGAAATTAAACTAGCAACTTCGCACATACTAGATACTTGATATGGAGAAGATTGTGAGATTATATGCCTAACGAATCAAACCATAGCCATAACCATCTAGCCTTTTCTAATTATTTGGGTTCAGCTTTATGGATCCTCAGTCGCCAAGTATTGCAAATAACATCACATTTTATGTTCCATCCTGATAATATAATCACCATGTAGTCCAAATGGTTTTCATTCTCAACTATTAGAAAGCTTATTAGAGCTTATATGCAACAAACCAATCCATGCCTTTTATCAAGCCGCCAGTATAACAATTCTTCACTACTTGTTTTGCATTTTCAGTAACTGTATGTGGAGACAACCGTCCTTTACATCTAATGAGTCAGGAAAACTCAACACCAGATATTTTCCACGGTCCAATCAACTCCTATCTAATTCCATGATACAGATGTATTGATCCTGAACAAAACCACAAGAAATATATTAAGGGATGAGGATAATTCAGTCTTGTTGCTTGGCTGCCTCACATGCCTGAAGATGTCCAGCAATAGCCGGTGATTTCATGTTTTGCTTACCATGTATAATTGTTAAGTCTTTGCGTTTGGAATTCTAACAGCCCATTGCATTGACAATTTAGCCTTGAGTTAGAGGATTGTAAAGGCTGATCAACAATGATTATGCTGTCATTTGATCAATATCTAACCTGTTCTGATAGCAAAGGCTGATAAATGCTCTTGACAGCTATACATGATAATTAACGTATTCTGATAAGTGATAACAAACTGTTGTAGGACAGCATAGGGAAAAGGATTGGGTTTTCTGGGGCTTTAAGATGTATCAGAATTCAGACTGATCTAAAGACTTGCTAGAATTTCACGTTGAGAGTTGAGACTTAATTTTCCGATATAAGTGAACCAGGAAAACTCTTAAGAGAAAAGATCACAGATCCCCAGCTATGAACCTAGCATTCAGGAATCTAATGTTACAATTGACTTGAGGGAATCAACACGAGATAATAACTAAATTTTATATTGCTAGAATTTCTTGAAAAATTCTAAAGTTAAACAGTTCAACTATAGCTGAATATGAAAATTAAGTAGATGATGAGATATATGGATATATCCACAAGGGAGATGTGAAGGATTTTAATTGAGGGAAAAGAACTATGTCGTGGACCATAACAAAAAAGGCCATGGAAAGAGGAATAAGAAGAGTGAAAGGATAATTTAACAATGAAATTTTGCAAATGCACTACAAACATAAGAATCAGTCTTCGAGTTTGTTAGTCCCACATTCTTCTGATCACAAGAATCACATGCTGACATCACTGAGAAGCATAAATAACTCATAGATTTCCTTTAAAATAGCTCCACATTTTCTGCATCAATTATACAGGTTTCAAAGAGTCCAATGTTTAAACTTACCAGAAATTGCAAAATCTGGATTCCCATTGAACCCCACATAGAAAGACACCAAAAATATATCATCACACAATATGAAATGTAAGTCTACCACCCTGGTACAAGATACTTAAGTTTGCGAAGTTTGATGAATAACTCAAAACATTTTGTAAGCCAATACCAAAGTAGGAGTTGCAGATACTAAACCCACTGAATATGGGATTTCAGAACTATATGATCTTCTAAATCATGGCCGCTTTAGCTGCTTACTCATCTGCCTTAGTGTTCTGCATCATGTCCGTGTATAGAGGACGATTGACTATCACAATTCCTAATTCATCCTGCCAAGTTGACATGCAACATCTTATTCAATAAGTTATATTTCATTTTAGATTATAAATATTCTTTTAGATAACTCCTCTTTTAGCCTGCCTTCACTTTTGGGCAACGTCGACGGAACCGACCCGAACCAGCTGGTTCCACCCGTTTCGAACTGTACCGGTGGCTAACCGGTATGGTTCCGGCTCAGAAAATAGGACGCGTTTCCGGAGCCAGAGAAAGAGAGCGAGCAAGGGAGGAAGGAAAAGGGAGAGGATGCCGACGGAGGGCCGGTAGAGCCCAGCAGAGAACACAAGGGGGCCGGCGCTGAGGAAGAAGGGCCGCTTAAGCGGCCAACCCCTAGGAGAGGCAGACGAAAGAGGAAAAGAGAGAGAACGGGGGAGGGAGGGAGGGACACCGGCGGAGGGCCGACAGAGCCCGGCGGAGCCCGACGACCCCTAGGAGAGGCAGAACGAGAGAGAGAAAGAGAGAGAGAGAAAGCGGGGGACGCCAGCGGAGGGCCAGTGGAGCCCGCGAGGGGGGCGGCGCAGGGCTCCACCGGCCCTCCTTCGACGTCCTCTCTTTTCTTCTCTCGTTTTGCCTCTCCCCCGTCTGTGTCGGTACAGGACTGGCACGGCATGGCGCAGGCCTGTACTGAGCCGTTTCGCCGAAAAACCGTTACGAATCCGGTACCGGTTCCTCCGACCTTGCTTTTGGGTGTTTACTTGGCACAAGCATTAGTCAGCCTCCTGCCTGCCCATCTGTCACATATATATTTCTTTTAGAACATTGACCATTTCTATAGATAGCAATCTCAACCCAAATATGCAATAACACCAAGATATTTTTCTTAAATTACACCAAATCTAATGAAAAGAATAATAATAATAATTAGTAAGCATAAGGCTCCTGCATTCGCATGTATTGAACATTATAGACTTAGGCAAAGGGTGGACTGGTATATTATGGGCCCTATATACTTCGAAGTAGCAAAGTTTTGCATGATTAATATAACTAACAGGTTCTTTAAGTGTATATATGTATGTGTGTGTGCGTGCGTGTGTGTGTGTGTAATAACAATTTTGCCTGATTGATATCAAGTAAAGAGAGCTGGTACTAGGATTTCTTGGTAGTTTCAAATACACAGGTTCATCTCTGGATGCTACATGCTGGCAAGCAATTCAATTCATCAACTGCTTTTAACCCAATAGGAAATCTTATGCAAAATATCAATTGTCTCACAGTTTTGATTGAGTTTATTAATATTACAACAACAATGTCCAGAAAATGAACTCTGTGAAACCTAAATATATGTGTATCTATTATTGCAAATGTTAAAATCAAGTTATCAATCGGTCTTATTTAGCATGTTCCTAGCAATAAGATAAGAAGAAAATTGAAATAAGAAATTTAAAATGAGTGATGTTTTGAATATAGCAAATTCCAAAAATTTGTGATAGATGGTGATCTAGTTTCAATACTTACTTAACAGCAATGTCCCAAGAACCTCTATCATTCCTCAATATACAAATTTTAGCATGTTAATTACATCAACTTATACACCACACTTGTAGCAATACCAGAGGAAGAAGGTCAAAACAAGAAATTTGAAATGAGCAATCATGATGCTAAGTTGCTGAGCATATTATCTTTACATATAAAGAGAACTCTTTCACACTGGGCATGTGAGGCCAGACTTCTTAACTGCGAAGTCTCCATTTGCCTTGCCTAATAATTTTATAAAAAATGCAATAGAGTCCACAGCCTTTTGTTCTCCCATCACCCTCCCCATCGGACCCTTCTTAAAAGGCACATGCATGGCACAGTTAAAATACTAGTCTGTATATAACTAAAAGACAGATCTAGTAGTGAAGGCCCTGCTCACCTGGTTCTTGTTAGCATCAATCAGAATGGCATTTGCTAACTTCGGTTGAATGTCAGCAGTCTTATTTTTTATGCCAACCTACACATACAGCAAACACTTCTCAGAGAGATAGCAGCGAGATAAGTTAAATTGATGAAAAGTTAAAAAAAATCTAAACTCTGTGTTGGGTGGGGTGGGGGGGGGACCACTAGACAAGACAGAAGAAAGGTGATTAAGGAGATACAGATGAACATTTTTTTCAGTAAGGGTCACATGCACTCCATTCAGTTATAGAGTTCACAAAGTAACTTGTTTGCAAAGTGCGATCCACCAGAAATTTGCTTCTGTCACATATAAGTTAAAAGTTACAGTTCAAGGACATCTGTTCGTAGTAAATGTAAGTGGAGTGTGCTTTCCCAATAAGTATATGCAGGTGTGCCACGCATAATATTGACGAAGAAATTACAAAGTTTAAGATAGATAAAGCACAGATTCAGCAGGATCCTATCTGATGAGAAGTAGAAAGATAAATAAAGCACGGATTTAGCAGGATCCTTTATGATGAGAAGCAGATTGGTGCATAACAACTTCTCTTTATAAATGAAATGTAAAACCAAGGGATTGGATCTAGTTTCCAACTTCTCAGCTAAGCTGTCAGAACAGATACTTAACAGATCAAGTGATTGCCTATGTCAATTAGTTGTCAAGAAGCCCTCATGTAGTACGTGCTTAGATGATTGTTCTAAGTGTCCAAAACCAAGATCAGCGGAACCATCCCGAACTGCCTAGTTCGGGCATCCCGAGCGGTACCGACGGCGGACAGGGACGGTTCCGACTAAGCAACTGAGACGCAATCACCGGAGAGGAAGAAGGAGAAGGAAAGAGAAGAAAAGAGAGAATAAGAGGGGGAGGAAGGGGGAGGGAGGGAGGCCGGCGGAGGCCAGCTACTGCCGGCCCTGCTGCAGGTGGCGGAGGCCTAGACCAGGCCTCTGTTTTGTTCGAAATAGGGATCCGGCAGCTAAAAATTTCGGCCGGACTTCACTTAAAAATTCTGAAATTTTTTAGCGGCCAGGCCGCCTCTGCCACCTGCACCAGCGCCGGCTGTAGCTGGCCTCCCTTACTCCCCCACTCGTTCTCTCTTTTTCTTTGTCCCATGGTCTCCAGTGTCGGTACAGGTACAACATGGCGTAGACCCGTACCAGCTCGTGCCACCGAGCAACTAGTACAGTGCCCGGTACCAGCACAGCAGACCGTGGTCCAAACATGACGAATTTAAACAAATGCCATGTTTCTTTTTTCAACTCATGACCTAATAGCTCAACATGTTTCAATTGAGTTAATTTAACTTGATGAGCCATCAAATAGTGCGCAATTTAGGCAAACTCCTACAGTTACTTCTTTTTTTGTGAAAATAGTGTAAGTGCCTTTTCTCATTCATGGACCTAAATCCTAATATGGCCCATCTAATTGCCTAGCTCAGCTTCAGCAGCTCATCTATCATCAATGATTGTCATCGGTAACCTAATTACCATGTGTGACCAGTCCAACAATCCCATCTCTTAAGCAAGCAAGACTGAAACTAGACATTTTAATATCAAGGCTAAAGAATTGAATTATTCATTTATGGAATTATTTCTATAATCAATTTGATTATTTGAACTGGCTCAGCAAAACATTCTAGCATTCTTAAACACACGAAGGAGCTCAGGCACTTGGAGGGTGCTCAAGTATTGTCCCATTCCAAGGTATAAACAGTGGCATGGCCACAAAAATTTAGCCTAATATTGCCACTTGCATGGAGCATGACACCCAGCGGCTGACATAGTACATGCCATGCCAAGCATGTGCATGGCAAGAAAACAACAAAAAATAATTAAAAATGACCTAAAATTAATTTTTAACTAAAAAATAGAAAACAAGATTTAATAGATGTTGAGTTGCCCCAGTGCTGGTGCCAGTACAGGCCCAAGATGGTTCATGCCTGCTGGCAGAGACCAGCTCAAGCCAGCATTTAAAACCCTGAGCCTGAGGCCCTGAGCACTTACTTTTTGCAAGTTTACATTCAAGATCAATGTAGAGCATATGCATGTTAGGTTGGTCCGCCATACCGGTATCGGTCGGCGTACCGGTGGCGGCCCGGACTGGTCCCGTACCGGTCCATATCGGTCCCGTACCGATTCCGGATTCTACGCTAATCCCAATATCCGTAACGATTCCAAATTCCACGCTGATCCCATATCGGTCCCGTACCGGTCTGTACCGGTTCCGTACCAGTTCTCCAACGATAAGCTACCGGTACCGGATTCCACGTTGATCCGGTACCGGTCCGATGCCGGATCGGTACGGCAGACCATGCTTAATACTATAAAAAAATTTGTTAGCTTTTGACCAATAATATGCAAATTTTCTGCAAAAATGAGTGTTGAAGTCGCATAACTCAGAGTTCTCTCTGATGTTGTCAACATAATGGAATACATTTAATTAAATGCAAATATAATTTCAGCAGGGTTAACGGGAAAGAAAATTAAAGGTATGCAAGCATAGGTTAAAATAACAAAAAAGAGCATTATGATTTTCTAGGAAGAATATAGTCATGACTTAACAAAGAGCTTGTGCAGTGGTATTGCACAAAATATGTGTCAATCAATTCCAGACATCATCAAATTTATAACTTAATCAAGATCCAAGAGTAATTCTGAGATGATCCACGGTCAAAAAAAATTATGGAAGAGTTGAAGTATGCAAGGAAACTCACTATGTATGGAACAGGCGCATCCAAAAAGTCCAGCATGTCATTTGGCAAAATCTGGATTTCATATGTAAAGTTACTCATTGGTGGCACCATATACAATAAATATATAGAGTTGCTTTAAAGAATATTCCATTGCAGACATAATGTCAGTAATGCATGGAAAAAAAGGTTGCATACCGGCATTAGCAGGCTCTGCCACTGATAGGGACGTATTAGTGGTACAACTGATAAAACTGCAGCAGATAAGATTCCCTGCACATCGTACATATATCAGGACCTAGCAGCTCGTGTCTGATTTGCAATCACATGTGGGATGCATGTTTACTTTCTGATATATCATAACTTCTTGGATTTAAAGTCATTATGTATAGTTTATTGTTATTCCATTTTATATAATTAACACCCTTCTATCAAAAATAAATAAACAAATATTAATAAGATCAAACATATAGCAGCAGATCTCAGTAATGTGCAAGGAAGTAAAATCAGAGAGAAAACATTTACTGGAGCCTGCCCAGTTTATGAAAAAGGGGCGTACATAGCTAAAACACGGATAGACAGCTCTTCATGTAAAAAGTAAAGCAAGTGACAAAATCTCATTGACTTCAAATCATTCATCCAATGAGAAAAAGAAACAAAATTCCCCTAATGAAGAGAAAAACACCCTTCGAGTCCTATTTGGATGCAAGAGGAGATAATCAGAAAAATTATTCTACATCTATGTGTTTGTGCTTGTTCCCCATGTATCTGCATGTGGTTTATCGTAAAATCAGCAAGATACCTGGCTGAGAAACATGAGTTACATCAGATGATCAGAATGTTAGCAAAAAGATGAAGGAAACAATTAACAAGGTAAGTGAACTGGGCGAAAAATACACGCCCACATGATAGTTTTGCCACTTAGAAAGTTAGGTGTATTTTTGTATGAAATAATATTTAAGAACTAATATATACAACCAACCATGGTATATTTTGAATAGTTGATATGTGATTTCATGGTAATTGCATATATTTTGGTATTGATCATTTCCTTTTTTATCTTTAAATTATTTATGTTGGTGTGTATGTTTGGGGATTCTTACTGAGCCAGTTATTTTTTCTGTTTCTTTTCAAAGACACAGGGTGATTAGAACTGAGGTTTGGGGTTTGCTAGTGAGAGATGGAGAAGATTCAGAACAGTTCTAATACCTTGGATGTTGGCCCTTGTGATCATACTATTTCTCTTTTTGAAAAAAAAAATTATTTTATTTTAGTCCTGAAAATGGCGAATAATATGGTTGATGTTTTGATCATTCAATAGGTCTTGCATATTTCAGTGTTATGCCCTGTGGAATGTGCGGCCGTGTTACGTGCCAGCCCAAGTGGCAGGTTTGAGGCGTAACAATAACAAAGTATGCTCATGATTCTAAATCATATTTGGCATCTCCCTTATCATCCATTTGTTAGTTTATCTATAAAGGAGCCTTGATGCTTAAGTACAAAGAGAAAATGTATGATCACACGTGGTCCCACTGCTTTTAACAGATACACTAGGTCATTCTTTAACTACCTCCACCATAAATTCCTTCTAAGACTAAAAAATTCTATCAGCCATGGAAATTATTCCTTGAAATAGGAGAAGAGAGTATAATACAAGAAATAGTTCGCATGATCACTTGCACTGAAAACTGAGTTCAGAAGGTAACCACATTTTAGCACTAGATATCAAGGTCGGCAGAACCGGTACCGAGCACCATACCGATTTTCTGGCGGCACGAGTCGGTACGGATCGTGCCGGGCCTGTACCGACAAAGGAGAGGACACGGTACCATGAGAAAGATGAAGAGAGAGAGTGAGAGAGAGAAAACAGGGAGAGAGGGAGGGAAAGGGAGGGAGAGCCGGCGGAGGGTGGCGGACCCCGACGAGGCTGCAGCCGGCATCCGCCACCCTCCACCGGTCTCCCGCCCTCTCCCTCTCCCTCCCTCCCCTGCTCACTCTCTTTCCTTCTCCTTCTCCGGCTCCGGCAACGGATTTCGCTTCCATTGCTGGAACCGTACCGGTGAGCCACCGGTACGGCTCGAAATGGCTGGATCGACCCGGTTCAGGATGGTTCCGACTCTGCTAGCTATTATGTATCCCCACACATAAAACTAGCAAAATAATGGAAGTTCTTTTCCGTATTTGAGATAGGCAAGTACATTTGATTTATTAAAGCCTATCATCGTCGCTATGACAAGTCCTGAAAAAAAGTACCCAAAACCTCACTCATTGATATGAGACTAAACCACAAGAAAAACAACCAGAGCAGGCACATTCCTCATAGACATGCTGAATAGACCAAAAGGATAAAGAAGTTCTAAAAGCTAGCAGATGTAATCACTAATAACAAAGTACAAACTAACTTTTGAGCTTATATCTTTTTAATGAGTTGAACACTTCAGTTTTTAGATCTATTTTGTAATCATAAATATAATGGAATATGCATATGATTCAGATTGGAGCATGTGTCAACTTTTTTTTGGTGTATTCCCTTTTCTTTCTTTGTTTTCCTGTGCGCGCGTGCATGTGTTGGGGGGAAGGGGGGGTAATCAAAGATAACATCGTACCAAATTAGAGCAAACAATAACAATTTGTTTCTCCAAAAGTGCTCCAGCAAACATCGTTATTATCTGTCAAGTGCAAAATTATCATGTCAAATACAGGAGCACTAAGATCTCCATATTAAGATGAAAATAAAAATCACAAGGACAATGCAAATACAACTCCACTTAATTTTCTATATCATGATGAAAAAACACATGCATACAGTCCCATTGTACTGACCAACTTTATGCGTATATGCTTTGGTGCCTCAGTGACAAATTGCATGGTTGGTTAACTAAAATGGCATTCTTCACTGTCTACATTGTTCAAAGTGCCAGAAAACCAAAAATAGAATGGTTGAGATTTGAGAACTTACATATACAAGAAAGAATTAAAAGTTTAAAACACAAATTTTTGTTAATAATGATACAAATGGTTCATTCTAATCTATGGCTGGAAAGCATCAAACTAATTGAATTTTAGTCAACATATTTTTAAAATGTTTACCCCATGAAAAGCAATTTGTGTCATTGATATGCATGTCCCACCTTGCACTTTGCCATATACATTAATAAACATGCATGTGTGTGCACAGGTGTGGGTTGATCTGCATGTTGGCATGGCTTTGGCATAAGCATAGGTAATTGTGCATAGGCAGATGGGTGTGTATACACATGTTTCAACAATATAATGTAGAAGAAAATCTTCCCTGGAACAGTTTTCTCATATATGTTCTATATGATGGCTGTGATCAGAAAAGTATGCTTGTTCCAATCACCACAAACTGACAAAGTTCACATGAAATGCTAGGAAAAATCACATATTGTTCTCACTGAAGCTAGAAAAAGTCAAAAGATAATACAGTAACGAAGATAATAGCATACATATATACATGCATGCATAATACATAAGTACGTAAATATGGGGAAGGCTTTTTAGTTCTTGGGAACAACTGGTTTAGCTGTCCCTATGAACAACAACAGGTTTTGCTCCTTCTAAAAATAAAAAAGTAAATGGCTTGTTTTGGTAGTTATAACAAGTGGAGAGCACTCATTAGCTATTTTAAAATCACATTATATTTAGAGCATGCCTTCTAAAATCTCAAGAGAGCTACTTCTCTTTTAAAATCTCCCACAAGCCACCTCATCTTCTTTCTTTTCTCCAGATACTCTCCAACCTCCTTTATCCACCTAAAAATTCCTTTCTCCTTCCCTTACCTAAGCACCATCTCATTGATCCCTACTTTTCTCCATTGCCCATTACTCCCTCTCTACTAAACATTCCTCTTCCTTCCTTCTCTGCCCACCACAATGCGACATCCTCCTTCCTCCCATGGCCCACTACTAACCCATAACATCTTCACATGGCTCAACTCTTACTCCACACTCCTCTTACCACCGCCCATTATATTCATAATAAACAGAAATAATGAGAAAGAAAGAAAGTGGTGTTGGATAGAATTGGTAGACACCGAGAATCTAAGGGTTTATAGAGCTTAAGCCTACAATTTTTGACACACGTCTGCCATTGACATCCCCATTTATTGTTCTTCCCCTGATTCTAATAGCATCTATTTTGAGGAAAACCTGGGTTTATCATTTTCCTCAAGGAAAAAGAGGTTTGTCACACCAGATTCAAAAGTTTAAGATCATAGAACCAAACAAAATATGACTTCGTTTAAACATGTGTGCATGAATCATAAGTTAATCCCCTTAATGTTCCAGGCCATATTTGTCATTGATATCGATAAGTTAATTATAAGTCAAGTAAACGCAATATGTTTAAGATTACAGATCAAAATACAATTTGTATATGCAGAAGGGACCTTAAAAATAATCTTCTGTTATTTCTAATGTTCTTTCCATGACTAAATTTGAACAGGACAAAATTTCTCTAAGATTGAAAAATGTCTTTCAGATGGCAATATATGGAGCATGTTTATGTCAGTTAAATCATTGCACAACAAGTACATGATAACATAAATGGGCATCCACAAATCTATCAATCAGCTTTCCCACCATTTCTACTAATTGTTGTTTTCATTTCTATCTTTAAGAAATCAAGGAAGCAAGATTATGAGATGGAGAACTTCATTGAAATACCCATTTTGGTGATGTCGTTAAAGTTGAAGGAGCCATTGGGACTACATATGGTCCATTCTTGATAACATTGTGAAGACCTTAACATTTACTTTGAACAAGAATTTTTCAAATGTAAAGGTTCCAAAGTTCATTAACATTCTAATGTAATTTATGTGAAGTTCAATGCAAAAATTTCAATTTGATTTGAAAAGGCATCCGCATTAATTTTAATTTGAATGATTGGCTAGATTTGATTTTTGTTATAAGTTTCAATTTGGGAATCAGGTTATTAACAAAACTACGTAGTGTGACCTGAGGCTGCATACCTTCAAACCCAAGCAGCATCTACATGCTAGAGGCATAATATATATAAATTCTCAAACATCTTAGTATCCTGCTATGTCAACATGCCCACTTCCAAGTTTGCTTCACCAGATCCCTTTTTAATGTTCGAAACATTATGACAAAAGTTCACCATAATATGTTAAATTTGTTATTTTTATTAGTAATTTATGTAAGAGAGTAATCATAAACCTTAAGAAAATAAAATGCTATTCATAATCCTATTATATAATGGCAAGTATAATAGAAAAAAGGTTAGATATCGACTACTAGTTGAATGCCCATTAGCACAGCATTATATGACAGTCTCTAGTCTCTACTCTCTAGGATTAATGCATGACAGTAGGAGACATCTTAATCAATGGTGGTTAGAGAAAGAATAGGGCCAGGGGTTGGCTTGTGTTAGGAGATTAGCCGCAGGGAAGAGCAAGAACAAGCACTCATATGGGAGTAAGGAGGGATGAGGAGGATTTTGGCAACAATGAAAACAAGGGGAAGATAGGAGAAAGAGAAGGAGAAATGATTGCTGGGTGGAGGGAAGGAAGCCAACTACAGAGGGAAATAAGGGAGGAAGAAGAAAAGAGGAAACAGAGTTCTCATGAGATTTTAAGAGAATATATACTCTAAATAACATGATATTTTTAAAAGATCACAGAAGTGCTCTCCCTTTTTGAAACTAGCAAAACTACCCAAATAATTTTAGTTTTAGAGGAGCAAAGCCTGCAAAATCTGTCATTGTACATAGCAACAAGCCAACAACTAAACCGGTTGTTCCCTAGGAAATAAAAGGTCTTCCCCTGTACACTGATTTTAAAACTAAATTTGGTTACTTCGAATGATGAAGGAAATCAAATATGATATTTGCAAACAATCTTGTAAGGTTAAAAAAAGTTTCATAAATCTGGTCACGGAAAATATTTCATACATACATTTTCAAGCCTCAGGCACCCACATATGCATGCAATTGTCCATACAGACAAAGCAATAGCCTCCTCCTCAGCTAACAGTGCACTGTGTGCCTGAAAAATCAAGGCCAGAGAATATGCAGGACCTTTATGTCAAATTTCCATATATAAAAGGACGCATACTGCACCATTGCAGCAACTGGAGGTCAAATTGATAGCTGATCCTAGCATAAGCAGAATGTACCTCAGCCACTTCTAAGCTTGTATTGCAAGATCTAAGATCAACAGTGGCGTCAGCAATATGAAGAACTGTTTCACCAGGCCTGTGAAACTCCAATGGATGCAAGTGCTCCAAGGGCCGGAAGGTAAGCTTCGAACCCCTAGCAGGGCAATGTAACTGATAATATTCACAAATTATCTGCAAAGATCCATGACTGTTCGCCTGAATTCAAATAAGCATATAAAGTGAAAGAGTTAGAGTAGTCAAGTGGGCCCAGTTCAGAAACCGGAAAACATGAAATATTGGTTTTAGTCACAAAAATGCAATTATCAAACCTTGGCCCATTCAAGGATATCACCATGACCACTGGAATCTTCCAGACCAGACGAAGAGGGCTCTTCGAGCTCTACTTCATCCATATCACTCCTAAAATTTCTGTCTTCACTTGGAGAACCTTGGAAACTGTAGATGCTAAGAATTAACATTACTAACTCGTCAAACAGAAATTCTTCTTTAAACTAGGCTGCCAAAACAGCTGCAAAAGGGCTAATGTAAGACTCAACCCTGAGATTATCACTAACTCAAAGTCTCAAACAATAATCATCTCCTGTCACTCTTATTTCAACAGAAAGCTCTGGTCATGGAACATTACATACCATAGATAATGTAGATTTATAGGAGGAACACTCAGAATCCACCTGTTGTGCCCTATTATTTCTAATGGGAAACTTTATGGGACAAAAGTTTCATATTATATTTCTGTACCAAAAAAAAGTTTCATATTATAATTCAACCATGAAAATGTACATTGAAGTCAGCAAAATTTGAAGGAACCTCAGGATACTTGTCATAGAGCCCTTATCTTGTTATGACATAATTTATTTATTATTATAACATATAAGAAAACCTATGAAAGATTTTATACATAATCCAGTATGAAGCTTTGGTCAAGGTTTTAATTAACATGTTATGCCATCATAAACCATTATTGACCATTATTATTGTTACAGCAGCTGTTATTTACCTCAAAAATTAGCATCTTAAATTTTTTATATTAAAATAATCACTGTAATAACAGCTGTCATATTGATATTATAATGAAAAGGGGCAATAGCAAAAAACAGTTTTCATTGGATGAAAAATGTATTTCTTGAAATGTATAACCACTTTTGGCGGGAAATTATTTAAGTGAAAGCAGGATGTAAGGCTCTGGTTCAGTACATAGACTATGCTTAGGAAAATGTATTAACTTCGATACAAAAATTAAATCTTGAAAATAATATCTTATTTAAAGAAAGGTACAGGTGAAAATAATTACTGTTACTTACATTATAAGTTATAGTGGACAATCATAACACTAAATAATGCACTATGACATTGACAGCCATTATCTTTTTCTCCCATTATTATATATAGCCTAATGAGGAGGTGCTGAAACTGTTATAAGGCCACTACAACAGTTAAAGGTCATTATTCAAAAGCTTTCACCAACTGGGAGACTCATCTAAAGAATGATTTATGTGATCAGAGAAAATAAAATTCTACCTGGCAGAGGATTCGGAGCTTTCATAGAGGCAACACCGCAAAATTGGCAAAACGGCATCTGGAATCCGCCTATCAGATTGCCTGTTTTTCATGACCTCATCAACAGAGTTATCATGGTTATCTTGAATGACATCTCTGGATTCTCCTTCAGTTACAAAATCTGTTTTTTCTTGATTGACTTGAAAGGTGGTGTTGCTCTGGATGACTTCCTTAGAATTCACGTTCATTTCATGGAGCTGGTTATCCACAGGTTTATCATTATCAGATATTTTCTTAGGGGTAGAAACTTCTGTACTTAAATCAGAACATCTCATCAAATTTGTTGCATCTTCGGTGCAGTACTGTTCCTGTACGGGACTAATGGTTCTATCATAAGTGCTGTCTTCATCAGAAGTTTCTTCCAATGACAGCAAATTTAGCATGTCAATGCCTTTTGTTAGCCATTCGAACCTTTCTTCAATGAAGATGCTGCAACCAAAGGGAAGGCATATATCATATCAACCAAAATTTGGTCTCCTACAGCAGACTTTATTAGCCTGGAGTGCCAAGTTGAACGCATACATACAAGCATGCACATAAACATCGTAGAGGAAAGGTCACAGGAAGAAATGCAAATGGGTATCATTCACAGGAAGCAATATGTGGCAGTTTTTTTTTCACAGAAAGGACATATAGAATAAGTAGACAGCCGCATCCAGCAGAAAGCAACATGGAACTTAAAAATGGCAATCATACAGAAATCAATTTGAGACTTCCAATGTTTTTGTTGTATTTTACAAGAAAGGGCGGAAGATAAGAAACATATTGACACAAATGACATGCACAAGCATATAACAAGAGACAGCTACATCATTAATTGAGAGCAACATAATAAAGAGTCGCTAATCAAGATGAAAATGATAGTAACTTTATTCTATTGAAAGTAATGTGTTGGAAAGCTAAGGTTGCATGGAAGGAGGCTCAGCCAATGATCAGATGTAGTGGAAAGGAGGCACATCCAACGGTCAGGTACAGTGGAAAAAAACAATGCTCCCAATTAAAGATTCCTTCATCACAGATCCACCAATTGGAATGCTTAACCAAATGATTTCCCTAATCAAAGAGTTATTCGTAACAAGTGCATTAAATCTAAAAAAATATCAAATCGGCACTGTGAATCAAAGAAATTGTCAAGGTGGGACCACCAACTATGGTATATTGTATCGTACTGTACCGGACGGTACCGAGCGTACCATACCATACCGATCTAGTACCGGTACCGATACCAGTGGCGTACTAACACTCATTACGCCATGCGTGCCATGTACCGTACCGTACAAATTTGATAAAAAAATGGATAAGCTAGGGCTTAGAACGTGATTATTGATGGTAGTAATAAATGATGATCATATGAACGAGTGTAATAATTGTTAAATAATGTTATAACTTATAAGTATATTCTTTCTTTATTTACTTGCATTTCAATTGCTAATTCAAATACATATTTCTTTTGAATGTAATTTTAGTTTGCAAGTTATGTGATATTATGTGATATTTATGATGATAATGAAGAGCACATACAGAAAACCTTGAATGGGACATTTAACTTGATACTTTTATCTTATTTCTTGCAAAAATATAGCTTTTTAGACAAGAAAAATGATTAAAAAAAAATCCAAAACCAGAATTTGGAGGTCAAGAAAGGCCATACTAAGGGCATTTGGGGCATAACAATGCGTACTCATTGATACCTTTTCAGAACGATCTTCGATATGGCACGTGCTGCACATACCTTTGGTCAATGCAGCATTGATCCTCAAAATTTCGAGCCCTGCCTCCACTTAACTCCACGATACTCTCCACTCAATGTTAAAAAAAAAAAAAAAGGTTTCAGTTTCCATATACCATCCCAAAATATTTTAGCCCCAAGCCTGCCTTGGAAAACCGAAAATCATTCCCAAGAATTTCACCCACCCACCCACCCACATGTAGCATAAATCCACATCATTTCAGTATCCACAT
>JAOXJJ010000069.1:7047090-7065871 GCA_025769935.1 Phoenix roebelenii
CTTCAGCATTAAAGAAGCATTAAAGAGGCATTAAAAACCTAATTTTTATTAAGGGTATAATAGGAATTATACATAACATTCCCACGAAAGTAAATGGTCAACCAAACATAAGCACTTTGAAAATATGTGATCACTTTTCCATGGTTAACCAAATATGCTAAAAATACTTTCCTAGGCATTATCTTCCTAGAAATCTGCTTCCCAGAAATCATATATATAGGAGGAAAAATACTTTCCGCGAACCAAACGAGCCCGTAGAGTAGGGTGGGAATGGATAGAAGATGGGATCAGCCCATTCTAGCCTCAAAAATCAGAGAGAGAGAAAAAAAAAGGGAGCAGTGCTACAAGTTGCGTTGACTTGGTCACCATCTGAACTGGAGAATGTTTTTCCCTGTTGGATCTTAATTGGAGAATAGTCTTCCCTCTCAATCCTCTCTCTTCTCCCTCTTCTCATAGTTCCTGCAGATGAGTGCACCTCCACCTCCCATTTGCTTTCCTCCCTCCTTCCTTTTCACCTCTTCCTCCACCATCGTTAATGCTGTCGCTTATCTAAAAACCAAGAAATCTCCATCATTGGTGCTCTTGTTCTTGTAAACTATAACATTCTTGAGAATGGAATGGAGAGAGCACGTACGGTTGACCAAAACACATGAAAACAATTCATCCCTATATCTCATATATACAAACATCCATATAGTGCTTATTATTAATTGTGCGGTCAATCCTAGCACGTTAGATTTCCAAGCTTTTAATCTGTTGGATTTAAACTTGAATTTCCATATTGAATCTCAACTTGAATTATATTCTAATCTATTGTGCCAATTTGTTGATTTGAAATATACACAGCAAATGAAATGAAGAACTTCTAAGGTCTTGTTACTTTAATCTTAGCCACTGCAGATTGTAGTGTTGCATTACTAGTAATATACATAAGAGAGACAGAGACAGAGAGAGAGAGAGAGAAATCTGCCATAGAAATCCATACTGCAAGCAATGGTGATTTGGTGAAAGACACAGAAAGAAGGTGGTTGGTGCACCTGCACTCATGGACTGAGATTTAGTGGCAAAGGTAGGCGATCAGCATTCACAGGATGGAACTCTTGGAAGGTTATTTGATATGGATTCCATTTGTCAAACGCATGGTGCGTGTAGGTTGCTCCCACCTTCACACGCCAAGTATGTCAAGAACTCCCCATCATGAAGATTATTTTGAAGGTTTTTATAACAATAGAAACAAATAGCACCATTATATTTCAACTCATATATAATCTGAAATGACCTAAAAATAATGCATGAATATTTCTTAAAATTCAAGAATTATATATAAACTTGTCTCGAGAACTTGCTAGTCATCATCATATACTGTAATTACACTCGGGGATCTCAAATATTAGCCAAACATGATTAAAATCTTTGGAATGTCATTAAATCTTTATCGAAATCCTGATGCGGGTTATGATAGCTTTACAACTAGGTAACTCCAATTGCAGTAAAGTTCTAGCAATTATAACACCCATTTTGATAGCTAGTTGTGCGTCCATTTTGACCAACTGGTGCGTCCATTTTGGCCACTTGATACTTAGCTAGCCCTACGGCCTTTCCCTTTCTTCTTCTGATCTCTTTGTTTCTTTCTCTTTCCTGGCGAGTATACTGCCAATTCTCAAGGGAAATAGCTTAAACCGTGAAATGAATCCTTTTTTCCCCCTCATCCTCTTTGAGAGAAAGGTGCTGATTCGCCGGCAAAAACTACTAATTTCGATATGGGCCGCATCCCTAGAGCTTGCATCGTGGATGCACAAAAGAGAGAATTTTCTTAAGAAATGGGCCACTAATTCATAAGATGCTAATCAAAATACTGAAAACTTAAGGGCATTCCGTGATCCAAGATATTCACCTGTGATGAAATCTGAGTTCCCCCAAATGCACGGAGCGAAAAATAGCGATTGACCAAATCAAATGCTTTTTGGATGTCTAAGATTAGTTGTGAGGACCAGTATGGACGTATATTTAATCTCACGTTGGTTATTTACTGAATAGATCTTAAGTACTTATATAGAAACAAAGAATCCAAATAATATCTCCGAACTAGCTATTTTGAGAGAGATCTTAGGTTGTTACAAATGGTATTAAGAAATCTAAATAATATATTTCAGTTAGCTATTTTGAATGTTGGAAGATTTTTGCGCTTGCGGCCATAACATGAATAGAAGAATTGACTAGTGTAAGATGGTGACAATGACTATTATACAGACTCAGAGAAGAACTCCCAGATCCAGACATTTTCTGTTGATTGGTTACCTTTCAAGTGGCTGGGACCATAAATTACACTGAAAATCACACAACATTCATTAAGGGAAAAAAAAAATGTAACTCACCTAGTCAAGTTATGCGAGACCCACAATTCAATGCATTAGGGACATGGAAGATCATATATCACTTATTTTGACTTTTAACATAGGAAGCAACAATAATATAACATAACAGAGGCAGGCTAAAATAGCAAGACTGCAAGGTGATCTAAAATGACATATACCGGGTTACGAAACTGAATGTTTTTAGGTAGCATCTGCATGAAACAATTGTTCACAGACAGACCAAAATCATCAGAAACATTCAAGATTGGAACACAGAGAATCAAGAACGTAATCAATTCTCACACAACATGCAAAATCTCGTCCGTCAAAATTTAATCCATCACATTTCTCAAGAAAGAGAGATTTTCCCAAGTATTCTATTCAAGCAAACAAATCAAAATTAATTAAAGATTGAAACCCAAAAAGGAAGAATAGCACAGGACGTGGTACCACAGAATCAAGACCATAACAATCTTCAAGTGTTGCAAAGACTAAAAACTTCATCTTGTTTTTAGATAGTTCTTTTAATACCGCTTTTTGTCACATTTCTCCAAAGTGTTTTAAGAAATGGCAACCCCGATCGAAAAAGAAAGAAAAAAATTTCACTAAATAAAAGTAAAAGAAAAAAATTCAAACTTTCAAGGGAAAAAAGAAAAAGAAACCGAAGAATCTCAAAAAAAGCTATGGCACCTGATCGAAAGCGATTCCTTCAGTGCGTCCATAGTCTCCAGTGGCCCCTTACACCTGCTCTGTACCTCCATCTTCCTAGATTTCTCCCTGTCTAATCTCAATCATGCCACTAAGTAATCACTGTTCTGCTCAATCGACGAGCTGCACGACTCCTCCTCCTGCCCTTTCTCCGCCCTCTTCTCTATCACCTCCTCCTCTTCCGGCGATCGATCTGCCACCACTCTGACGACTTGTAGATCGAGAAGCACCGAATCCCTTTGCCAAACCCTAACCCACCAATCCCATTCCGCCTCTCTAGCGCGATCAATATCTCTCTGCTCGTCCAAACAATTTCTGCGACAGACTCAAACTTAATTAAACTATCCACCGAACGGTTCTCAGATCCTCCAAGCACCAAATAACGATTCCTCCGGGGCAACAAATAAGAAAGAAGAGAGTCACAAGGTAATCATACAATACCACTTTTAATATTATAATTTTGTAACTAATAGCTGTTACTAAATTAACGAATTTCGCACGGAGATTGAAGGAACCTTATGGGCTTATGATCCCATCCTTATCCTCCCGTTATGGCTTTTCTAGAAAGATTTCTGATTTGTTATTACTTTGTTATTTATCAGAAGAGAGGCTGTACAAAGTATTATCTAAAGTATTTTAGAATTTTATTATTTATATAATTAAATTCGGGCTAGCTGCCCGAAACAAGCACTTGGGGCTTATCTAAAATTGTACGGACGGTCCCGGGAGGGGACCATGGTGCCTGCCGACATCTGCATAAAAATATCTACGCGGGTTTTAGATCTACTCTTCCTGTCTGGAGTTGGAATCATCCGGTCCGTTCTTTTGTCGTGGTCCCTTGTCACGGGCTGGAATTTTTTGTTTTATTTATTTTAATTTGTTGGGGAGTTTGGAGGGATTTTCTTTATTTTAATCGGACGGCTGTGGAGTTTGGGTCCACTTGAGGAAAAATGATCGGTGTCTGATCGTCTGCTCCTGTGATCGTGACGGCTCTTTCGGCGACGTACATGCATCAGATAACGGATAAGAGTGTCACCTCGAAGAGAGGAATATCAGATGGAATATTCCTTGAGGGACCATCAAAGAAAATGCATCATGGCATGATCAGTTTTGGGACGCAATTAGGTTTGCAGGTATCCACTTGCTCAAATCATTCAGCTGTTATAACATTATATTGAATGCTATTTGGCCACAGATTTCAAAAGTATTGGTTTTATATGATCTTGCTGTTTATCATAACCTACGAAACCAGAAACCTCAAATTTGAATGCGAAGAAAATAAAGCAACAGAAAATCCATGGCTTCTTTTGCGGTAAACAGAAGAAAAATCTGGTGATTGTTAAAATTTTAACACTATGAAGAATATAGTATGGCCTTTTCCAGTTTGTTTCTTTTGTGGCAAATATACAAAATTGCGGACCATTCTAAACAAAATTTGATTTGCACCAAAGAAAGAAAAGGCAACCAGAAAGGAGGCTTCCCACAATCAGCAATGAGAACTTAGCGACGTTTATAGATGCAAGGTTTCAACTCTGGCCATTCAATGTTTCTCACTTCTGAAATTTTTTCCTGCAACAACAGAAAATATATGATTGGCAAAAATTTTTGAAGTCAATTTATGGCCAGCCTGCAACAGATAACCATATCACAAGATTGCTTAGATTTTCACCCAGGAAAAAGAAAAAGGAAATAAGTTGCAACGCCTTACCTTCTTCTTGAAGTAGAACAGAAGAAACATTTTATTTGTGGAGTCCTAAGGGTGAAAAAAAAGAAGAAAGTTTGTCACACAAGCATAAAGTAGAACATTTTTATGATTTTCTAACAGATTAGGAATTTGGAAAATTTCACTGGAGAAGTTCAAGACATCATTTTATGAGAAAAACATGCAAATAAAGGATGTTTGGGTGAAATGAACCTTGGAAACTAAAGAAAACCCAAGTTTATTGATAGCTTCGCAAAATTTATCAGGGTCAGCTCCTCCATTGCCTGGATCAAACCTACTTTGTACTTCAGCTATCAAAAGCCAGCCACTGCAAAATGACATTATGAATGCTTGAAAAAGCATAACATAGCAACAGCAATGATTTTCATATTAAAGCTTAAGTGGCAAACCGTGGCTTCAAAACTCTTTTTGCTTCCTGCAAATAATTGGGGAAGTTGGTCCCCATTAATGAAAGACAGAAGACAGCAACATCTACAGATGAATTGTCCAACGGTGTCTGCATGATTTTTCATAGCCCACAAATGTTAGTCAAGCACCACATCTCAGTTCATATTGGACTTTGAAGAAACAATCTTGGTTCCTGGCCTCGTAAGAAAATGGAAGCATCATACAATCAAACTATCTAGGAGCACTAATGAAGGCTGCAGACCACATTTTAATAGTAGCATTTAATCTTTTATAAAGGCAGAAAGTATTTGCCGAGAGGATGGTACTTCCATATATAAAACTAGAAATTTTCATAGTTTTTCTTCTTCCACAAATGCTCTCATTACAATCCTAAGCACCTAAGATAGTTATACAGAGGCTGTTTCTGCTTAAAGACATCATTCAGAATGACACTTATTCAGATGCTTATACAGATAAATATAATAAAATCAACAAACTGTTCTGATGAATCAATCCATTGATTTGAAGAACAAGAACATTAAGGAAATGAACAGGCAGAGTGCCAGACTCTAAGTTGATAATGTACATATTAGTGAATCTATAAACAAGGTACTATGGGAACTTGTTGCCTTGACTTGTTACCACTAGTACAATCATGCAAATGAATATAAAAGTGTATTTGAACATACATTGTGGATCAGCTAGCACACTTCAGATTAAGGTTGGAAGACTGGTCAGTTCAGTATTTGCTGCCAAGTTCATACGAGGCCAACCCTAAAGCAGTACGGGTAGGTCTCAACTCAGGCAAATACCACAAGAACCACCCCAAACACTTTATCCGACCCAGATGAAGCAATTCAAGCAGATCAAGGTTGGTTTACCCCAACCAGGCCCGAACCAAGTAGTACCACCCAGTACCACTCTGGATGGTTGAAATATATTCCCATATTTTCCATTTAACAACTATGTTCCAAATGCATTATAAAACATCTTTATTTCATGTCTTTGCACAAGGGTCATGAACTTTTTTTTTCTCAACTCGGCTAAATTTATTCCTTGGACTCACATAAACCATCACATTCGATAATTAAAGTGTTGGTACCAATACGCATCCCAAGTGTCAGGACATAACCATCCTAGTCCATCCCAATCGGTACCAACTGGGACAGTCAGGATGTCGGGTACCAGTGCTTGCCCCATGTACCGTTACTCAGAATGGTATGATACTGATGGAGACATGACAGGATGCATTGCTTGCCCCATGTACCGTTACTCAGAATGGTATGATACCGATGGAGACATGACAGGATGCATTGAGACATGAATCCTCAATCATATTCCTTATATCTTTCTCTCTCAAGTCTCTTATGTCATAAACTACAACATTTATTCAACTTTCTACCAGCAGAAATACAAAACTTTAGCTAACTCAATTCAAAATTCTGATTATGTGACTGGTTGAGGCATATAATTTTACAAGGAAAGACATATAGCATCTCTATTTAATGCTGTATGTAATATTGTCACCATTGTAGATTATCCAATTAGCACTGGAGTTAACAAGAATATAAACAGTCACAAGGAGCTAGCAAGAACACAAGACAATAAGTTACATGTAGCAAGTTAGCAGCTCTATCTTTGATCTCCAGTTATTTGAAAACCTTACCCATGGTCAAAGGAGATATACATTCAAAAAGATTAGTAAGGATCCTAAAACATAACAATGAGATAGCTTAAAATTGCTGAAAAAATTATGAATTAACCAACAGGTTATGAATCATGAAAGAACTGTTTCAAATGGTAATACTTACATGAGACATGTCACAAACAATTACTGATGGATCACTTGAAACAAGATCAATAGAAAAAACCTTATTCTTTACATTTTTTGCAAGGCTTGCATTCCCTAGAATAAAATAGAAATAGTTAGTATGACTTTCACAAAATAAAAAAGAGCATAGTCGTAACTATTAAGCCTTGCCCCAACTACTTGAACAAAACTAAGAAAAGCATATCATTTGGAATTAATTAAATGACATCTCAACAAGTGTATTGAGAATGCAAAATACAATTAGCAACTTTGAAAAACATTGTTCTTTGCATTCTCACCACAACCAAAATCAGCGACAATCAAGGAAGAGCTGCGGCTCTTTAGCCATCTGATGATGATATTGACTGGCTGCTCTGGCCAATGAGACATTTGCTCTTGATACCCTGCATGATACTGAAGAGAGAGTAAAACATAAATCTGTACTGGAACAATTAAAAGCTACGTAATTGCTACTAAAAGGTGACTACAAGGGAGAAAAAAAATTTGATAGATACATACACAGACATGTATATGTTTGTACATAGTTTCGGGTTTTCAGTTGTGGATCTACCTAAACCCAGACCCGACCTAATAAAACTTCAGGTCTTATTTTGGAAGCCAAGCCCAACCCAGTAGCTTATTAGGTTTACTTTTCATACCCAGAACATATGTTTTGGGTCGGTTTTGGATTGAGTTAGCAGGTTACCGGCCTCCATTGACACCTCAACTTGCAAATTGTCATCTAGGAATTTGACAATTTACATGAGAAAACGATCACAAGCACAAACCAATGAATTATACGATATGTCTCCTTTTCCCAATATTTCTTAATTTCTTATTTCAATCTACAACGGCTACTAGCAGGTGTAGATGGGTTTCATCCTTAAATTGGTCATACAAAGCCAGCACATTGATTATCTCCATTTCTATATGTGAAATCCACAAGAAAGAATTGGCCATAATATTACTAAGAAACATTTTGAACTTACATTGTTGTTCACAAGTACAGTAGGTCAATACTATGTGCAAGTCCAGTTCAACCTGTCAGGCATATTAGTGTTACCATATGAACTAGCCAACTTAAAAGATAACTTCCACAAAAGCCTTGATTATTTTTTTCTTTAATTCCTTTCACTCCCCCCTTATAATAGCATGCATATTTCATAGTCTAACAAGCTTGACCAAAATAAGCTGTTCATTTCTCAACTTTATCTTTTCTTTTTTTTTTTGAGGAAAAAAGCGATAACTCTTTTTTGATTGAACGGAACATAATATCTGACTAGCAACCTCTTTGATTTGGGAACGTGCATTGACTTACATATTACACCAGATTGTTCAAAACATGCCTTAAAAAAGTGTCACAAGTTCGACACATAAAAACCACCTCTCCAGACCTCGCAGTGATAGGAGCCTCGTACATTAGGCTGCCATTTTAAAAGATGAGCCTTTGACATGATAGTAAGGTTGCTCCATTCTAACTTAAAGGTTATGGGTTTGAATCATGGAAACCATGGTCTGCCGTACCGGTCCGGCCTGAGACCGGTACCGGATCAGCATGAAATCCAGTACCGGTAGTTTATTATTGAAAAACCGGTACGGGACCGGTTCGGACCGGTACGGAACCGGTTTGGACCGGTACGGGACCGGTTCGGACCAGTTTCGTACCGGTCTGGGTCGCCACCGGTACGCCGACCGGTACCGGTACGGCGGACCTTGATGGAAACAACCTCTCCACATATAGGGGTAAGGCTGCATACTTCCGATGCTCCTCAGACTCTGCAATGATAGGAGCCTCATGCATTGCGTTGTCCTTTTTCATAGATGGTCCTATCATTTTGATTTGCACTAATAGGATCTAAGTTCAAAACTTTAAATCCTACTAGTGGAATCCATGTCAACTGTATATCTCTCTCTCTAATGGTAAAAGGTTTTAATTAAAAGAACCTGGTGGTATGTGAATTGGGGTTTATCCCAATGGTCACACCCCTCTAATCAACCAAAAGTTCTCGATTCGAGTCTTGGGTAGTGCAGCCAATTATTTGGGCTTAGTTAATTATAGTGCAAGTGGGTCTTCTCCATTATCTCTCTCTAAAAATAAAGAACTTGGAGGCAATCACAGAGAAGAAGACTTACTTTAAGATATGCTAAAGAATAGATATCATGAATGATTATGAAAGATATAAAAAGACTAAGATGTGAAAAAACCAGTAATGACAAATAAAAAACTGATGACAATTTCAGCATAAGTGGGTTCAGGAACTAATAATCTAGAGATGTCAACAAGCTAGAAGCACACAGAAACGAGGATGGTAGAACTTGGAGGATAAAAGATAGGGAGGTCAAATAAAGATGAATTTGTATTTCCAAAAATTATCAGGCAAAAACTCTAATAGACGAATTTGTTTAGAAGCACCACAACCAGTAAGTTGCTGGGTCCTTTTTCCAAAAGCAAAAATCTGTATAGAAGTGAAAACCATGTGCAAGGATAAGGCATTATGGATGGATGAAAATAATATTCAAGCTTTGGAATATTATGGAGAGAAACTAGGTTGATTTGTTTAACTAGCCACTTCCAAGAGATTTGAAAATCGGGGGAAAATGATGGATAAGTTCTACTAATCCCATCATAAGAATAAAGATATCCAACTTGACACTGCTGAGGACCTAGCAAGTGGTTTTGCAGAATGTATAGAAGTTCAAAAGGATTGTCAGTACTAAAAAAATACCACTTAATGCTCTTAAAGCCACCCAAAGAGCTACAACCTACATGTCAGATTGACAGAGCAGTGCTACAGAAGCAATTCAGAGGCCAATAAGTCCACAACAAAGCTAACATTCTTCAAATGTGTGGAGAGCTAGCATACAGATAGCATGCAGCTACCAGGGAAGTAGCAAATGCAGTTGGTGAGGAAGATGAGCAGGAAGCTTGGACACATCATGACGGATGGGGAAGATTGAAAGAGGCTAGATTTGCCTTTTCTCATAGAGGATTAGGCCACTTTAACTGATAACAAATGAGGATGTGCTGTGGTCGTAAGTGAGATTGCAAGAGCATGGCTATCCTAGCTTGCCAAGACTTCATCACAAAGTTGGGTCTATGTAGTAGATTAAGGTTTCCTAACCATATTCTGTTTCTTGGATCAGCCGAGATCGCAGCATGATGGTGCATTTGCATTGACTCAAGTGGTTCACTGTTGAAGATTTACTAGACAAGTGGGCTGGTCTGACATGTTGCCAATGACAGTTATACAGATCTTACTGGGTCAAGCTGAATATTCAACAAAACGAGACAAGCATTTAAAGATAAAGAATATGTTAACCTTCCTACACCAAGTCTGAAAGGATAATGAATCAGACATTGGAAGGCCAAGTTTTAGCCAGTTCAATTTAATTCAGTCATAAGAAGTTGGTTGTTGCTGTTTCCAGGTTTATTGTTTGATTTCTTTTTCCTTGGCCTATATATAATGAGTCTCACTTCTTATTATTTTTTGATAATCTTGCAGCCCAAACTTCTCATGCCCATAACTTCAGATTTCTAAGTATTTGTTTTTAGCTGATCTTTATATGATTCTGTGTGCCCCAATGAAAAGTACATACCAAATGGGCCCACTCTGACCACGTTATCATGGTTATATAGTGCTAAATAAGAAGTGCCAAAACAGGACACTGAACATGAAATAACATTTTTCTATTTTCTTTAGACTTAAGTTTGGCAAAAAGTAACTGTATGTTTAGTTAAGGACTAAAATTAAGTAAAGACCTTTAAAGGGTTTTAAAAAGGAGTCGATGAAACAGTAATGCAGAAAACTGGATGAAAATTTGAATTTTGTTCTTCTAAACTTTCCTTTCTCTATCTTCTTCGACCTGGGCCTGATCTATTGCCTCCTTGTCGAAGTTGTATTCCTTATCACTAAGATAATGATATCTAAAATTTATTTTCAGACATTGGTTTTCCACGAGAGGTCCAAATGAGGACTTTAACACATCAATGTGTTACAAGAGATGAAAAATAGGAGGGGTAGGCCGAGCATAACTTGGACAGAAGTTGTAGAAATGGATAAAAAGGGGAAAGAGAAAGACAACTGATATGCCAAAAGTGGTGGCTTGTTTTTTTTTCCAAATGAATGGAGAAGAAGAGTTCATAGGTCAATAACAGCTACTTGAAATAAACTCAATTATAGTTATAGTGATGCAATCACAGAGTTTTGCAACATTTTAGGCTCAATAACTTACCATAATCCCTAGTTAAATCAAATTATATGTCATGATTACTAATAGATACTATTCATTGTACAAACAATCATTTTGTCGGTTAACCAAACAGAAGATGTAGCTGAATAGTTGAGCTCTCATGTTAAACCCTTTTTACTATTAGAGCAAATTTACACCAAAGCTAAAGAGCAAAGGCTGATTTCAGCTGATTTTATAAAAATCAATCTTACCATCACTGGAAGTATCCTATTCTGGAGCATGTAAAGTAGGCAGTCAAAGAAAAAGCATTAAGTAAAAAAACACAGCTTCTTTAAACAAAATTATTGGAACTATCTTCTTTAAAGTTAATAAACAATAATTTATCTTTTTCATCAGAATTTAGGAGGTGCAGCTGACTGCCTTTTGCACATTAAGTTACTCTAGTAGGTAGTCTTAGAGATTCGAGATGCATAGTGCATATTAATGATCACCCCTATGATCATGACATCCATAACATGTATGCTTCATTTCTGAAATCATGCTAGCACATCAAGTTGGAAAGAAAGATTTTGAAAACAAGAAACTAATAAGAATGGAAACAAGGAAAAAAATATTTGGACAACATGCTTACCACATCAAATAGTTGTGGATCATTCTTGAAAAAGTTGAATGCCTCATTTCCACTGAGAAATAAAAGAAAAAGAATATTATAATGTCAAAGCTAATGCGAGAAACCATACAACATATTTTGAATATCACAAGTTCATAACAATAATAAATTGAAGAGGAGATAATTGACACATGTAGTGCTTCCAAGTTTCAACCGTGCACTTAAGATTATGAAGCAACAACTACAATTGACAGAAAGTGCAGCAAAAACTAGGGTCTAATGCCAAACTTTGATAGTAAGACTAGATTGGTAGCATGGTCTTGAACATACAAACTGATTCCAAATAGTTTGGCCAAGGATTGATGGTTATAATTCTTAAATTTTATCTCCAATTCACTTATACCAGCACTAAGAGTTAATATGTTGAAAAAAAGAAAACCTACGCTGTATAAATGGCATTTGTTCTAAGACAATTAGTTTAGTCCCTATCTAACTTAAATCTCTCCAAAATAATGAAGTATCTGAACCATCTTTTATCTCTTTTTCTTTCTTTCATTTTTTTCATCTAGAATACGAAAAGTTGATGCTTGAATGGCATATTTATCAGATACAAAATCGACGCTGACCTGCTTAAGGGGTAGGTCAACTGGTTGGACTGATTATATATTAAAAATAAAAAAATAGAATACTTGTAGAAAAATAACTATCTGTTTGAGGCTCATTTGAAAGATGAAAGAAGCCAATTCAATTAGAGGCCTATTCCATCCTAAAGGAGAAAGCCCAACTAGTAAATGGTCAAAATCTATCACTGGTTACTAAAAACACTTCAAACACTGATCCTAAGCAAACAAGAACTACCAATTGGACATCTAAGGGTTTAGAAACTCAGCAACATCACCATCACAACAACTCCCATAACTCCCTAAACCTTCATTTTCTCCAATCCTATTGTAGACGGTCAATGGCCTCCAGATGCAAGTAGGCAGCAATGGAATTCTTGACAAACAGTCCACAAGACGGGGCTTGAGCTTTGGCACCATCCTCTTGATCGCCTCTGTCCACACTGTCCAACAATGACGTCTTCTTCGAATGGTTCTACAGTCCCACACCTTCACCTCCAAGGTTCAAAGTCCAGCACCAAGGACCTCCCGCTTGCCCTAACATCCCCCACCTCTCCATCATCTTTACGTCTCTTAGCACAAGAAGAATCTTCTCCCCTCCATCAGCAATGATCGTCCACCTCAATGCTGACCAAGTCCTCACTAAACAGCTCATGAATCCACCCTTGGCTGTAATTACCTTGTCCTCTAATGTAAATATTGTGGTGGCATTAGCAAAGTACTGTCATCATCAAATATACTTTCATATGGATCTACATGGTACACTGGATGCATACATCTTTAACCTACTGAAAAAGGAAATCAGCTGCAGCTCCCAAGCTCTACAGGAAAATAAATTTAAGGATGTACGTGGATTGCTAGTGGATAGAAAGTGCAAAGTATTATTGCCTAGTTAAGATCAATGCACAAGCAAAGACACAATAGAAAGTCAGTGCATAGAGAGGTTGACATGAAGAATCATTTGTTCCTTCTTACAGTTAATAGATACCACTTATTTTTTCAAGTACATAACAGCACTAATAGTGTCAATGAATAAAAAAGAGATATCATGCTATTTCGCTCTAAAAGACATAAGATAATCTTTTTCCTTCGAATTTCCCATTTCTCTTCCAATTTTTCAACCTTAGGCTAAGGATATACCTTGAAAATATATGGAGAAATGGGTTGCTGAAAAATCTCTAGAAATGAAACTTGTTTATCGATTACGATCCGAAATCAAATATTAGACGATTCAAGATTCAATGGCGCCGCCAGCATAGAATTTTGTTGCTTCCATGGCATGTTTCATAATAACCAATATGTGTTATTAGTGCCTAAAACTACTCAAAAATTTCCTTTTCTACCATTCAAATCGGGTTTAAGATAATCAGTTGTTATTGTGTTAAAGAGATCTATTTATTAGGCTAATTCCTCATTCTTCCAACACCTAACGTCAACTCGAGCATTTGCTAGGACAAACCTAATAAATTTCAGCAAAGCAGAGCAACAAGAAATAAGTGAACAAATGAGGGAAGAAAATGTGTACTTGCAAGTATACAGTTTCTCGTTTATCATTCTGAAATGTCCTCCAGATAACCTAACTCGCATCTGCACATCAATAGAAAACATTATGAAAATGCAAGGCCTAATAACACTACCTACAAAGCAAATAAAAGGGAAAAAATTAAGACCCACAGAAGGAACTTTAGAGTTAGAAAGTAAAACTTCTTTGAAACAAAGGTTCTAAGTAAATACATTTTACTGCAGTTGGACTGTACAAGATGGGCAACTAACTTTATACACATGATAAAACACTGGAATGAAAGCAAATTGCTTAAACTGCAGAAAGAAGAATGCATCGCGGTAGAAACACTTCCAACAGAGATTCACAAAAAGGCATCTAAACTAAATATCAAAGAAACAATGGCAACACCGTCATCGTAAATGAAAGCTGGAACCAACTAATGTGATGGCTTTTGCCTATTTCCCCTCTTCATCTAAGACATTTTCAAACCATAGGGCAATCTTAGAGGGCTGTTTCCTAGTTGGTTAAGCTTAACCCGCAAACCAGCAAGGTTCCGGCTAACCAAATTTTAGGCTACCACGGCATGCCCCTCACTTACACAAAGTTTTCCTCAACATCAATCAAGAGATGGTTGAGCTCAGGTTAAAAATCAGCCATTGAAGAACTTCCAATTCAGATGGATCATATCTTGGAAGATAAGACCAACCATAGATAAATGGGATAAGACTTTGAATTTAAGGTTAGAGTAAGGTTTCACCATTTGTTGACAACTAGACCATACCCTTCATCATATCAACCGCCCTTAAATATGTCTCATCACTTTGATGCGTTAATCTTCCTAACCACAACAAATTCTGTCCATCAATACAAATAAAATAAGCATCTTAATTGGTTTTCTGCAACTAAATCTTCTTTAAGTGCTACTAATAAGCTCCCTTCTCTGTATCAATTCCTAAGTCTACACGTCCTTGCAATACCCACATAGGGATCGGGAAAAAAAAACAACACTCAGGCCAGCCCAATTTCAGGCAAGGCTTGGGTCGAAGGTTTTCAAGCCTTGGCTGCTCCATATTTTATCCTCTCCCCCCCACCCCAAACAAAGAAAGAAAGAAAGATTGCGGCAGCTCATTCTTGTATACTTTGCTGCACAAAATAGCAATCGATTACTTCGTAAGAAGCAATAACGAAAGAATTTAGTGCTTGTCAGGGATTTACGGCATACCTTGTCAAGGAAGCTGGGCCGGTTCGTGGAGTTGGGAGCGGCATCCATCCTTCTCCGCTTCGGATGCGGCGGCTGCGATGGGGTGGTAGATTCCGTAGTCTGATTCTCCTCCGGGGATTCGGAGTGGTGGTGTTGCAACGCTTTCCTCCTTCGTCTCCCCCTCCTGGATTTCCGCTTCTTACCAGGAGCGTCCATTGCAGCTTCTCGCGCAAAAGAAACCCTCGCGAGGAGGACGCACTCGCCGTGATTTTTGAGGGTTTAATTCGATCCAGATTAATTCATTAGCGCTTGGATTTGGGTTTTATAAATTTGGATGGAGTTTGGATTCATAAATCGACAATCCCATATTTGGGTTAAATTAGTATTAAATTTAATCTAACCCGAATACAACCTGGTCCAAACCAAATCTGACTCAGTAGATAAATAATAAATAATAAGCAAATAGATAACACTTAGTTTTCACATGAATTATGTGCATATTTCATGTATCTTTACTTATAATTACATAGCTATGTAACAATACCATCAAATTAATAGATAGTTAAGACCTTAAACTAACAAATAAGCCTAGCAAAAATACATTAAATGCTTTTCTTCTTATCTTGAAATTTCTATCCAACTCGAACTAAACTAAATAAACATTGCCCGACACAACCCAAACACCACCTAAATTTAACTTAAGATGTGGTAAAATCCAACTCGAGGTTGGGTTGTGCTGAATTAGGGTTGTCAGGTATGGAAGTTGATTGGGGCAAGGGTTAGCCTATACAAGCATTTCCAATGCAAGTAAGATACAGTTGTATAATGGCAAAGCAATATATGTTTTCTCAAATAAATATCTATAAGCAAAATGACCATATCCAGGAGAGGAGAAAAAAAAAATATAAAGAAAATCTTAGATAACAAAAAAAGATTTGAATTTTCGGCACATGTAAAAGAAATTATTGCCAAGTTAAAGTAAAAAGGTGAAGTTAAAAAAGTATCATGTATGAGCACTAAGGTGAAGTTAAAAAAGTAGCATGCATGAGCACTTCCCTTTTTTTTCTTTTTTTTTTTGGTTAAACGACATTTCATTTCATATAACTCAGAGCACTTCCTATCAATTTTAAGACAAGCAAGTAAGATATGGCTATAAAATAGCAAAGCAGTATAAATTTTCCTAGATAGAAATTTATAAGCAAAATACTTTTGAGACAGGGGTGGGAGACAAAAATGGTGGACACTTGATAGACAATTCAAGTGTCCACAATTTTTCTCATTATTTCTAGTAGATTCGTATATTGTTTCTCTTACATTGGCCGAATCTGAATTCTTACGCAATCACCCCATTCCTTATATATTTCGATCCATGAAAAAAATCCCTTTAGATTACCAACAAGAGACTTGGCTTTTTGAAAAAGGATAATGTTTTTTTATGGCCTTTGTGCATCCATTATTGCTGAGATTGGAAGAATGGTGTGCAATTTGATTGATTGGAAGAGTCCTCACATTATCATGGAGGAAATCAATTGGCGGATCCACTTGTTGGAATAACTTCCAACAACGAAAGTTGCGTGGACCTCTATTTTTTGTTAGATATAATGAGCAACCGTAGCCCTTCTAGCCACATAATACAAAGTAAAATAAAAGACTATTGTGGTTGAACCAGACCTGTTCAAAATTTTTGATATTGGTAAAATTGATATTTCAAGACATTTCTTCTCTTAATTAATTCATATGGTGGGAATGTTATCAATAGGTTTTGAATCCTAGAAATCCCACTTGAACAAACTAGAGGGGTGCAGACCACTAGACCAAAGTCCTATTGGCAATTAATTTATGAGTATGAATGCAAGCAAATCATTGAAAAATCGATGATTGAAAGAATCTAGGCATGCATCAAAAAATCATACAACAAATGTACATATCAAAAGTGATGATTATATAGCCCAGCACATCAATGCTTTAGAAGTTCATTTTCTATGTTACATATATTACACATAATTTTCCAGTTGAGTCCTAGTTTAGCATTGAGCACTAGTCATGGACCAAACTTTCCACACTATGGAACCAAGGAGTAGGTCATTTATGCCCGCATCAAACATTCTTCTGGTGGGGTGGGGCCCTAGTGGGGGCTGCTACGCGGGGGTGGGCTTGTTCCTTCCTCCCTCCTTCCACTCTTTTAAAGAAAAAAAAGGCCACCCACCATCTTCATACTCTAGATCCAATGTAAGCATCTACACACTCTACATATCATGTGAACTCAAGCTCCATGTACGGCTAGTTGGGCAAGGGGGCCAACAGCAAGGGAGTTGATGTAGGTGCATGGCTCGAGCTTGGATGAGTCTGAGCGCTTGTCGTCGAAGTTGTCATAGCGGTCGGGGCCACCGACTATGGCACCGGTGAGCTCATTAGGGTTGGGTTGGTCCTTCTTGTACCAATTAACAAAACTCATGGCACAATCAACCTTTGCATTGCTTGGGAGCACCGGCACCGACGCGCCGCGATGGTGGGGCTGTGTTGGTGGGTTGGTTCAAATCCAAGCATGTAGGACCTTTTCCTAGGGTTGCTACCCAAGATATAGTCCATCTGCCACAAATCAAAGTATGGAAGCTTAGGACATCATGCTATCTCATGAAGAGAGATTATATATATAATGCAATATTTTCTGTATAAATTTTACATGTAAAAGATGTGTGCTTTTTTATCTTTTTGCAGATATTTTTCTAGTTCTTTTTCAAGAATGAGTTCTATTAATTTGAGTTTTAAGGATAAAGTGAAATATAAGATTGCAACTTATATGTGTGTCTTGACTTGTTGTTTGTTTATTCATTTCGATATATGGTCATAAATGAAAAAAAAACTAAATCATATGTTCTTAAATGCCCTTATTTGGGATAACTATTAGTTCTCTGCAATTTGTTTTTACAATGTGAAATAACATGAGAAATGCAGTGGTCCAATAGGGAACTTCTTTCTTGCTCTATACTTCTTTTATTTTTTTTCAACAATTTTAAAACATTACTAGAATCATATACTTCAGTGCTATGTTATTCAAGTCTTTAAAAAATAACAAATATTGATTCTACGTACTAGAGAAAAAGAAAATGCTTGTTTAATGAATTTTAATAATTTTTAAAATTAAGCATGAACTTTTAAGTACTAGTCTAACTTTTTATTAAATAGTCGTAATAGAATTTCTAGTTAACATATAATATCGTAGCAAACACATTTTATCATTAACTCCAAATTTTTTCTTAAAACAATTCTTCTTGAGATAATTTTTTTTTTGTTTTACTTATTACTATGTACTCAGTAAATAACCTTGATAATTTTATGAGTATTTGAAACATCAGTCTCCAAAATTAATTATTGATAATCTGACAATAATGAAAAAAAAAAATCTACTGCAAAAGCTAAACAACAGGCAGAGAGAGAGAGAGAGATGACCTGTTGCTTAGCAAACTCACTCAGGCGAGTGGATTGGAACTCCTGCTGTGAGGACCCGTGCGGGCGTGTGTTTAGTCCCACATCGGTTATTCGATGGGTAGATCTTGGGTACTTATACTGGATCAAGGAACCCAAATAATACCTTTCGGCTAGCCATTTTGGGTGAGATCCTGGGTTGTTACAAATGGTATCAGAGCGGACCCGGCCCATAACCTATGTGGAC
>JAOXJJ010000069.1:7065971-7093296 GCA_025769935.1 Phoenix roebelenii
GAGTATGTGAGGACCCGTGCGGGCGTGTGTTTAGTCCCACATCGGTTATTCGCTGGGTAGATCTTGGGTACTTATACTGGATCAAGGAACCCAAATAATACCTTCCGGCTAGCCATTTTGGGTGAGATCCTGGGTTGTTACACCTGTTTTCCACATGAAACTGTTTGACGATTCTTTGTGAGAATGTCACTATAAATACCAAACAAAAACGCCACGCCTGTGACATACTGTGTGTTTGCTCCATCACGGAGATGAATCAGGCCCCCTAGAGTGGAATTTGGATGCATAAATGTGTAAGACTACTGGCTAACTGTGTATCTCAAAGATATAGAAATACACACATTAATGCACATAAGTTTAAATGGAAGAAAACAAGGGCAATATGAGTTTAAGTCTGTTGGAGTTGTGATGTTTTGCTGCTCTTATTTGTTTCTACAATGTAGCTTTTAGCTTTTTTGTTCTTCCATATACTATGCTGGTGATAAAGTAAACTCTCATTGTCGACTGTTACACAAAAATTAATCTATAACAAGTCAAATTCCTATCATGCTTGAAGTTGACTTCATGAGACGTTTGTAAAAGATTAAACAAACCTGGAGAAATGTACACTTGGTGGAGTGGACTATCTGGGAGGACTGAACAAACAAAGTTGTCAGCCTGAGTTTTGAAGTTTTGAAGACCATTCTCCCCACTGAGATGTAACTGCAAGGGAATTATATGCTTAGGTATTCGAGTTGAAACCTATACATTGATTATATATACTATTATGTTTTGGAGAACCATCTTTCTAACACTTAAGAAGTCTTTTAATTACTATTTTATGATCTTTTCAATCACTGACACCTTTTCTCTTTCTTTTTTTAAGATAATTCTGGTTTGGGATTCTCACATCTGACAGAAGAACTTGTGCACCAGCATACTTTATATCCCAGCTAAATTCAGCCACACTAGCAGTTATGGCTTCTTCAGTAATATATTTCAAGTAATGATCCCATTTTGTAGCCATGTATAGCCATGAAGCAGCCCACAGCAACTCATCCTGCACAAAAATATACAAGAAGAACGAATTGCATGCATGAAACCATATATCTCCATCATTATTGGTGCTCTTTTGACCAATGCCCATGTTGCACAAGGGCACATATGAAGAGAGAGAGAGAGAGAGAGAGAGAGTTACATTATAACCAGAATAGGATCAGTAGAATGGGCATTCCCCATCATAAGTTCCTTTATGGTTCTTTGCAAATTCAAAGAGCTGTTTGAAAATGCATACAAAGAAAAGAAAACGATTAGATTCGTGTATATGACCGCATTTGGCAAAATAGCAAGATAATTATTGAAAAGTTCTTCAAATCTTTATCCAACTCTATCTTAGTATACCCAATAAAAAGGGGCTACCTTATTTCATTTAACCAAGTACTATAGCTCTTTTTGATAATTTTTTTGTGTACTTTTTCATATCACTTTCTTAATGAGACAAGGAAAGGGATAGACCATTTTCTATCTCAAAAGCAGTATATATATTGTTTGTATATCTTTTTTATCTCTGATTTTCCTTTCTTGCGAAAATCGTAATGCAATTCTACAAAAAAAATGATTGAATATTTATTATGCTAACTAATCAATTGACACCAAAACTCCATACCGATAAGGAATGGGCTAAAAATATATGGGGCTTAACATCCCCTCCACTCACACAAAAACTAGGCGATGCATGTGCAAAGACCATATTGACTGAAACAAGTCAAGATAAAAAGTAGTTTAATTAAATAAAGCAACTTAAGCTCTAATAGCATGCTGACCAACCAACTAGCCCTAAAAGCTTAAGCTGATAAGGAATGGATCACCAATATATCTCAGGCTTAAAGTTTCCCAATTATATGATTATAAAATTTCAAGCTTTTATTAAATCAACAACCGATATGTAGATTATGTATGTTCTTTCCGCAAATAATAAAAACATTGAAACTAGTTTGTTAATAGATTAGCTTGATGAATGTTGCATTAATCCATCGTTGCAATTGAATTGAATTAGCTTAGTTGAAGCTATTACTAACAATCCAATTGAATAGCTTGTTGCCTAACTTACAAAATTCACATATGGCAATCAAACAAACTATATATGGAGTGGAATCCTCACCTCGTTAGCTTTGTCAAGGAGTCTACTAGCATACTCAAGGTCATTGTCCTTCAATACGATAGAAGAAGCAGCCATGGCAGCAGCTATCTCTGATGCAATCTCTATCCCTGCCTGAGTCTCATCAATCTTGTAGAGAGTTCTTGGTGTCTTCATGTTCTGAGGTTGTATCCAACACTCATGATCAGCATTCGGATCTCCCATCTTTATGCGATATATACGAATTGTCAAGCTTATTACAAATGCTCACATAAGGTAGAATTGTATAAAACTTGATGAATTTATTGGGATATGATCAGCTATTATTTATACAATGTTTTGAACTACCAATTTGGTTTCATGACTAAAACGTAATTGCATGTTATTGATAACCATGTAACTTTTTTCTCTTATCTAACCTAGATCATTCTCTTGGCAGATTATTTGGTTATTATGGAATCCTCCATAAGTTTTTGCAACTTTAGTTCTATTTAAAATAATAAACTATAAATTATTCTATTTCCTCCTTATTTATATTCTTATTCATGCTTCTATTTTTCCAAAATCTTCATGAATAAAGAGAGGAAATTTTGAGCTTATACTCAAAGGAATTGAAGAGTTAAAATCTCTCTTGATTCTTTTTCATGAAAAATTTTCCTTCTCTTTTTTACTAGGGTGAGGGTGGGGGGGTTTTCAATATCGATATTTTGCATTTTTCCATAAAAGAAATTTCATCATTTCACACGCAAAACAAAACTCTTCAAATTAAATCCATGGTTTTGAGGATTTTATATAAATATATGGACAAGTCTACTTAATATTTGGCATGCATGTACTCATCTTACTTATTTGAATACAATTTCTACAAAACTGAAGCTTCTTGATCTGATCACCTAACTCCACTTAAATGATTATCAAGCATAAATGAGGCAAAATATAGTTAGCCACTATTAGTTCCACTAGAAGTTTTTGTAAATTAGGCATGAATTGTGATCGGTATTTTGCATACCCTTCTAGGTAATTACATGATTAATTTATGGAGCTTCTTAGAAGTTTAAAATATTAGGCACATATGATTAAAATATCAAATTTGGATGGTATGAATCATACCTGAACCCACAAGCTATTGCTCTGGACGCTAGCTTTAAGGAAATAATCAGTTCCCAACGAATAGCGGCATGCACATTCTTTAGCTCCCCTGTGGTTTGTAGCTCAGACTGATAAGCAAGAGCAGACCATGCAAGCGTTGTAATAGTGAAGGCCATTGGTAGCCCGAATTTTATATTGTCGCCTGCATCATAATATCCTCCAACAAGATCCACCTATAGTGCAAGAAAATGCCAACATAGACAAAATCAAAAATTGAGTATCATTCGATAATAGAAATGACTCCTCGATTGAAATAAAACATGATATATTTAAGCTCTATTTATTTTTTAATTATTAAATCATGAAAACAGATTAAATTGAACCTCAACTACTCATACTAGTTTTTAATAATGTTAATACGTGAAAAAACTTTTAACGAAGAATAATATATGAAAGAACAAAACTACATTTACATATACAATATTATCCTTTCATCAAAGTGACAAATTTGAAATTTGCATAGCTCAAAATTGTTACATACAGAAAAAAAATAGCATCTCAACTTTCTTGTAACACTTCTTATACCTTTCACTTCAAAAACTATGACAATCTATTTTCTTTCAAAACTCTTTTAGATGTTAAACCTCCTCTCTTTGCTGTGGGTAAATCATATGTACGTGGATATTGTAAACCCTTACTTTATGTGAATAGACATGTGTAAACACCATCAAAACACAAGCAAAGCAAAGACCACATATTATATATATAATTTTATGAAACCAATATCATTTTAAACAGGCAAAAACTTAGATTACAAACTCCAATCCCAAAACATATGAACCAAATCATAACATAATAACCCATGCCGATCACATTGGTAATTTGATAGGAATACAACATTAATACAAAAATAGAAATCTTATTTTTATTAAGTTTTTTTTGGGCAAGAAGCTGCAAGATGCTAGAATTTGAACAAGTAAAAATGGGTAAAACCTACATTAGCAAGCTTCCCATCATCAAGCGCTGAGTCCCCTCTCCAAGGGATCCTGGAATTGGCCGGGAGCTTCCCTGGCCGCTGGGCCTCAAGAAACAGCAATGACTTTGTGAGTGCTTCCTTGTAGTTGTAGTCGCCACCAGCAACCGAACGAAAGCCATTGAAGAGTGCCAACCATGCCATGCACGTAGCCATCAGTGCATGCATGGATGACTTCATTTTCTCAAATCCAAACAGCGAGAAGAAATGAGGATTGGAACTGGAAGTAGAAGAACGAACAACAAAGTGGGAGGGAGGTTTGGGATTTGAAAGAGTATTATGAGATATTTAAACACAGGGCTCCAACGGTTAGTTTCCTAAGTTTTCTTAATATGGGTAGAGTTATCTGGTTCCATGTGTGTGGTATTTCCTCATGATATATAACGGGTTTTTAGGGGATTCTGGTGAGGCAATGTAGGTTTGTGGAAGTTTTCGTTTCAGGAGAAAGATTTTGGTTAATTTGCCTAAAGTTAGGGTGCAAAGTTTAAGAAGGTTGAGCAGGTGTTTCCATCAAATTCTAAAAGTGGTTCATTCTTTAACTCGATCATCAGGTACCCACTCACTAGCTGCCACTTGGGGCCTAATTTTAGATTAGATCTCTAACAAAGTATATTCAAATTTGTGGAGAAATGTAAAAGGCTACAAGCGTAAGATTAAAAATACTAGAGCTACACTTATGTAGATGAAAACCACCTATAATCAATAATGGTTGAGTTATTAGACTTTCTCACTTTAAGATGTTGGTGGTGTAAAAGCAAGGATAAGCTTCCCTTAAAATTTGTTTGGTACATTTCTCTCTCATCTTCTATGCTTCTAAATATATTTTTTAAGAATTTATGCAGATGTATATTTAGTCTCATAATAGCTATATATTGCGTAGATTTTGGATACTTATATAGTACTAAATAATCCAAATAATATTTTCGAGCTAACATTTTTAGTTACAGTTGGTATCAAAAAGAACCCAACTCATAAACCATATGAATTTGAATGAATTTAGATCTTTTAGCGCAACATCCAAATAATACCTAAATATACTATAGAAAATACAAAACTTGAGTAAGCCAAACCGAGTGTCGGGAAAAATAGCACAGAAGCTGCTCCCTTTGTGCTGTAAGTTGTGAATTTATTTAACAAAGGTAGGTCCCATTACTTCATCACATTTTCCCTATATTTTTTTTCCCTTAATCTACAACCATCCAATTAACCTGATTTAAGCCAGAGGTTCTTGTTCGAGTGCTCTACTAATACAAAATATAAGGTAGAAAAGACCATTTCTACCTTGTCGGAACACAAATATAAGGCGGAAAGTAATTGAAAAAGAAAGAAAGGGACTGCTGTAAGTTCAAAAAAAATTATTAGGCTCATCTGAATCCTTGATTTTAAGGGCTTTGTCCTCTTGAATCTGAAGCTTCTCGGCATCAATTAGACGGCTAATTTTACCCACAGATGGGAGTTGGGTAGGGGGTGACAACTGCCTCAATAACGAGCAGTGAGTTGTTTGACACTTGGAGCATTAACCCTCAAGCATCATGTTGGATTGATCAGCAGCCAAAGATCTTATGCTGACGCCCTGGATATGATGCTGTAGCGTGCTCTGAACCAGAAGATTCTGAGAAAGATATCAGGATATAGACATCCGAAGAAGCTCCTGGACCATCCAAAGCAGCCGAAGAAAGCAATTTCTGGATGAACCTAAGAGAGGCAAGATGATGTCACTGCTTGCCTAAGGACACCAACGCAACACTGCATGAAATAAAGTCCAGTTGGTGACGAGCTAGTTTTCATGAGAACCTGGTAGTGCCTAAGCACCTTTGATTCGTTCTGATACAGAAGAAGCAGGTCCATGGGAGAACAGGAAAGGAACTGATAAACACAGTTTAAGAAACGTCATTAACTGCTAAGTTGTTATGTTCGCAAATGGGAATGGATTTCTGTACAATTAGTTCATATATACAATGAATCAATGGACTAATTATAACATAAGGCATGATACACAAAGGTGTTGGCCAACTTCTCAAACCATGCTGGCTCGAGATAATCCAAGCTCATACATCCGCTGGATTTCCTCCCTATACTCTGTCAACGACTTGTCAGGTATGGATGGCGTCAGCTCCACCACATCCCCCATCTTCAGCTTCTGACTGGGGTTGCTCACTGGCTCATGATTCAGTCTTGGCCTCAAGTCTTCCTTGAGAGGAAAACTGTAAGGTGGCCATCTTGAGCTCCCTCCCCCTGCTCTCTCCAACAAATCCGATACGGTAGAGTTCGCCGGAAACTCCTGCACAGACATCTGAAATCCACAAAAACACCACAATTTAGATATCTGAACAACAACAATAATTGGGACTATAAACAATCACATATGAAAAATACAATTCACCTTCTCATTTTCCAGGATGATGATGAAAATGGGCCCATCATAGTCGCATCGGCTTGTGTATGAATAAGGGCATTCATCAGAATGGAAAGGAAATGGGCATGGTGGTCTAATGAGACTGGAGTCACCAAGAGATGGAGACCGGTCAATGTTCACCGTCTCACATTGCCAGGTAATTACCCATCTCGCCCATTCCACCATTTGGAGCACCAATGAAGAGTGTTTACAATCACCTTCCTTGTATCTCCAATGAGCAGCAATTCCATATTCGGCTTGTAGATGCATCTCCTTAGTTCGGATCTGAATTTCGAGTGGGAGCATGTCTTCACTCAGAACAACAGTGTGTAAACATCGGTACCTGCAAATAACGATCAGCACAAGTTTCGAAAAATATTTAGTCAAACTACCTAAGTCTTTCGATGGCATACCCATTAAATTTGGGATGAGCTATGTAGTCTTTGAACCTTCCAAGAACTTCAGGCCACAACCAATGAACAACATTCAGAGCTATGTAACAATCTTCTTCATTCTCAACTATCAACCGTAACCCATGGATGTCATGTATCTCATCCATGGTTAGCTTCTTCCTGAAATTTGGATATATTGACCTCATTAGCCTTATAATAAATTTGGAGTAAAATATGTGAAAGGATGAATTTTCAGTTCAGATGGACATATGAATTCAGTTGGACATATGATTACTTAGAAAGGGGAAGGGATGTACTTCAGCATCTTGGAGTATATGCTGTACAAGCTCTTGTGCCTCCCAGATAAAGCATGATAAGAAACACCTTCATCCTCAAGAGCTTTTTCAAGTTTTGTAATGGCAGATGATATATTTGCCTCATTGAAGGACTTGACAAGTTTGGAGGATAGCTCTTTGTGTTGCTCTGGATGGAGATGTTTGAAGCACAAATTCTCAAGCTGCTCCTTCCAACTTGAGATTCCCAATCTATTGGCCAAAGGAACAAAGATCTCCAACGTCTCCTTTGCAAATCTGTGTTGTTTAACCCTAGGTAATGCTTCCAATGTCATCATGTTATGCAGTCTGTCTGCTAGCTTTATAAGAACTGCTCTGGCATCTGCCATTGCAAGAAACATTGTGTGTAACCGGTCAGCCTCAACAGTTTTACTAGCAGTATTGTTATCACGAGCAAGCTGGCTTAACTGGCTCAACTTTGAGACCTGCATAAAATGCCAAACTGCAATTAAAATTTAGGTCTTCAGAGCTTGTGATGGAATGATACATGATACGGTTGCCTCTACGTACAAAATCACGAGCCAATGGTATAGAATACAAAAAGATAAATGACATGATAAAAAAAACAAAGTAAAACAAAAATGTAAACCACTTCATGATATTTTTGCTTTAGCTGATAAGTCTTCCTTCGCAACAACATATGATATGCAACAGCTATTTTACAATCAGAAACCAAAAGTAAATGCTGCTACAGTCTTATTATGCACCTAAGCAACACCTCACAAAGAAAATCCATGCGGGCAGAAAGCTATAGTGTCCAATCGAAGGAGCTAATGCCAGATAACATAAAAATCTGCCCGTACTGAACAGTCAGATAATGACAGTATCTGTGAAGGAAATGATTAACAGGACCAGCTTGGCCTGCCGTGAAGTCTTTTGGTGGTTATACAGGAGATCTGGGTTCAAATCCTGCATTCACTTTTGCATAATGTTTTAAAACACATGTCAATATGTACCCAGAAAACCCATGTCAATGATCCAGTGTCCATTCTTGATAAATCCAATTCCTCAAACACCTGTATAGCTTATAAAAATTAGAAGTTGGTCCATTAGATGTTACACAAAATCCAAGTTAAAGTTGTCCTACTCTGTTTAACCCAAAGAGGCAAAAAAAAAAAAGAAGTCTTGGTCAACAAGCTACAGAGTCCAGAGCAGCAAGGTAAGGATCTCATATCTTGATGCCGGTCCATGATGCTCATTTAAATAAACACTCATCAGGTCTAAATATAATAACAACAGAGAAGCACAAAAATGAATTGAAGCACATTGCCAAACTAGAGAACCTTAACAGAATCAAATGAACCCAAGTTCCTCCTCGATATGAAAAAAAATAGCAAAAGTTTCTCCAAAGTTCAAACTAGTAACCAACAAACTTTCACACTGAGCAATATTCAGACATAACAAGATCAGACTTTTGTTTAAACTTCTAGTGGCATAATGGATTGTTAGTCAATGAAGGGAAAACGATGAACAAAGATAATGAAATAATTGCCCACTTGAACATCTGTTCTACATCAAGTGCTGCAATTATGATTTTTGCAATCTTTCAGAGAGATGATGTAAATACTCGATGATGCAGCAGGAGAACATGCAAAACTGCACCAACTAACATTCACAAGTATCGTATTAAAAAAACTCATAACTCAATTATACACACAGGTAGGAAGAACCAATGGAGAGCAATGGCAAAAAGAAAATTACCCCTTCCACCAGATCAGCTACGCCAGCTCCGAACATGTGGAAAATATAATCATAGTCGACAAAAGAATCATCGAATGTATCATGCAAAAGCCCCGCAGCAACTACCGTGGCATTAGCACCAATCTTCGCTAACAAAACTGCCGTCTCCACACAATGTTGCAGGTAAGGATCTCCACTCGCCCTCATCTAATAGATAAGCCAAAGGAAACCCAATTCAATTCACAAACCTAAATACCATCAACATCTTCAATGACAATCCAGTTCACCAATAATCTCAGAATAATTGTAAACCAGGATTCCACAGAATAAACCATAAACAAATTAACGCAAAGAAGCTAAGAAGATCTCATTTCATTTCAAATGGAAAATATTGCATATTTATATTCACCTGCCCCCTGTGAGCCTTCTCGGCTTCATAGAAAGCCTTCACCACAAATTCCTCGCAGAAAATCTTATGTCTTGATTGAGCGCCGGCGAGCAATTCCACAGCATATGGCTCGCAAACAGGCGCCTCCTCATGCAAACGCTCTTCCAAATTAAAATCCAACTCTTCCACATCGAACCCACCACCTCCGGGCAAAGGTACACTTGGGGAATTGAAATCAAGACAAGAACCCGACGCGTTCCTAACGAACCCGCTAAAAATCCTATCTTTCCCCAGCCTCCAGTCACCGCTGCTCCACTCCAGCGTCGTTCTCACCAACGGCAGGCTTCTAGCAGAGCCGCTCCCGCTGCACGACACCGGACCCTGGAACACCGACACGGGGCTATGGTCCCGGCACTTGAAGGACGGCGAGGGGTAAGAAGAGTAGCAAAAGGAGCTGCCGAGATCCTCCGACCTGTCGTGCCAGAGCGAGCCGAGCTCATCGGCGCCGGTGAAGCTTGAGGAGGCCGAGTGGCGGGCGGCCGGCGAGGAGAAAAGACAGGAGAGGCCGCCGGCGATCGGCTTCTGGCCGGAGGAGGAGGAGGGGCCCGCAGAGGAGGACGGCGGCCGAGGGTTGAGGTCAAAGTCGGAGGGGCCGTGGGAGGAGGCGATCTGGCAGGAGTGGTGGGGGGTCGGGCAGACGCCGTTCGGGGGGCTCGCGTAGAGGGCGATCGCCGGCACGGACATGGTCGCCGGGCCCCAATTTCTCCGATTTTTCCCTTCTAATCCGAGATCAAAAGCCTTGAATCCGGCACCGAGGCAGCGAGATTCGGGTAATTTGGGGGGAGACGATCGAGGATTTGGGGGAAAGGAGGGAGCTTGATGTGATCGGATGTGGGGATCTGGAATCCTAGATATTTTTATCTATGGGAGACGTGGAAGAAACCCTAGCTTAGCCGAAAGAGGGAGAGAAGAGGGGAGAAATGGCGACGGAGAGAAAAGAGAGAAGGTGACGGTTTTTTTTTCCTCTCTCTCCTCTTCCTCAAGCCGTTGGTTTGTTTTGTTGTGCGTGAGGGGAAGAACCTAGCGCTTCTCATCTAGATTGATCGGAGGCCTGGAAAAGCAGTAGAATGACCAAATTGCCATTGAGATTTTTACTTTTGGTAAATTTCGGTGGGGGCTGGTAAAAATTGTTAATTCAATTTTAAGTTGGTTAACTTGGATGGAAGGTAAGAGTCTAATTGGAGCATCTAATTCTCAAAGGCAAGGAATTAATGTGGACAAGCCAATAATGTGGCTTCATGGCCTGTTATGAAAGAAAGAATCATGTTGCTAGGCCAAGTCTTGATTGGTATTGGATAAAGTTTTTTTTGGTGATACAAGTGTTGGTTTGGTGAAATATATTTTAGAATGATAAGTTATAGAGATAAACTGTGGGCTAGAATGTATCTTGATATAATAATTATTATGCTAAATATCGAAGAATTAAGCCAATTAGTTCAATCTTTAGATTTAGAGTAGGGTCAAAGATTAAGTTAGTTTTTAGGCTTGGATCATTTAAAAAAAAAAAATGAGCATTATTCAATATTACAAAGATTTTCATCTCACAATCTTCGATTAGGACAATTTTCGATTAGGACATGAATGAAGAATTTTCAATGGTGATGTATGAATTATTTCGAGAGGGTTGGCTGGATTGAGAATAAAAATTATTATAGTATAAAAACTATATAAATATTGCACCATGTTTGAGCAGGTGACTCAACTTGTTAAATTTATTTAATATATATACACACACGGAAGCTAGAAGCTAACTGTTTGACTTTATTTAAAAGCAAGTAGCATTTTTAAATATTTTACTTATTTCTAGAGTGTTTCATATAGGACAAAAGTTGCACTACCCAATCATTGCTAAACTTTATTTTTTTCATCATTATGCTTCATGGATTGGATAAGTATCTACCTGCTGTCCATAATAATTTTTCTATAATATCTTTTAGATATGTATCTCATCAATCTATATAATAATTTATCTCAAGTGCCATGGTTTTCTACTCTTTTAGATTAGGACCGTTATAACCCTCTTAACTCATCTCAAAACCGACTGCAACTAAATGGATTACCAGATCTCATCATGTACAAGAGGAAACCCCATAATGTCACAAATGGTTATGATATCATCGATCAAAAATTTTTAAGCAGTTCTAATGAATAAATTCCATATTTTTATTTAGAAACTCATTAATAATTATTTTTCAAACAATTAAGGCATTTTACAATTAAGGATTCTTTGCATTATAGCGGTATAGATTTGTCTTTTGCATTCCAAAGTTGATGCAGGACAAATGCAGAGAGAAGAGGAAAGAAGAAGGAAGAAGAAAAGAGAAGAAGAAAAGAATCAAACTTTTCACCTGATTCTGGTTATGGCTTCGAAAAAAGAAGCTATTTCATTCAATCATTCAATAACCCTAATCAAGTGTATAAATCCATATATATATATATATCCATAAAATAATAAAAAATTTTAAAAAATAATTACATAAAAATCTTAAAATGATAATATGCAAACAAGTCCAGTACCGATGTCCGCACCATATCGCTCTTACCTTTTTCAGAAAAAGCATGTGTAATTAGCCGCAGACGTTTGCAGCTCGGAAAAGCAAAAATATTTATGGTAATGGTAAAGAGATTAGCTTCCAAAACATGAGGGAAGGGCACAGGTGTCACTAAATAAACGAAACCGCCGATGACGCCTCGCCGGAAGAGGCGCACGTGTCCGGATACTAGAACGGAAGCCTCAGCGGCGGGAACACGCGTCGACTGTCGCGCAGCAACCGTGCGGAAGAAGTCGCGTCCGTCGGCGCTGGTATGTCGGCACGTGGCCATCGCGCCGAAGGCTGGCTGCCGCCCCGCCGACCGGTCGGGGTCTCGCGTACCGACCGGCACGGTCCGTCGCTTTCGCGGTCCTGCCCGCCCGCCAATCCCGGCGGTTACTCACCCGACACATCGACATCAAACCGGTTTATTTGGAGCCCAGCAGTTAAACCGCGAGCAACAGATGAACCGCCCTGTTGTTGACCATGAAGTGACTTAGAACAAAGAATCAAGTCCGATGCAAATGTTAGCATGTAGGGATTGTTGTGATCCAAGGGTGGCAATAGGTTGGGCAAGCTCCATCGATGTCCGATCATCTATCAGATCACCGTTGATGTGGCAATCAAGAATTGGTGCGGTACATAATAGGTTTGACGGTATCAGATGGTGTTGCTACACGTTTGCTTCCCATGGATGCTATTACCTTGATCTTGGCTAAACCCGGCCCTTCAACTCAATTTGTTGAAGGGACTTACAGCACAGATATGTATCAAATAGGTTTGTATCATATCATATCATGCAGGAACAAGATTCAAATCTCTCGGTCTGTTAGGATGTCTCAGCTGCATACATCACTGCACTTCCACACACCTATCGTAATGATAAACGGCCCGTCTCGCCATGACCTTATACTGACATAGTTTTTGATTTTAGTATCAAATAGCTGCACCGAGTATAAGAAAGTTCTACATCAACCATTATTCATTTTTTTTGGATGAAATATCGTGCCATTTGAATTGTAAATTTTGTAAAGGATTGTTTCCATCTGTTGATGAATAATATTATTCATATAATTTGATTAGATGACATCTAACTTGATGTTCTGTTTATTTTTAGAGAGAAAATTACCCAAAGCCAAAGGCTCCCGAATTGTAGCATGGAGAAGCGTCCTCAGCGACGGAGAAGCATCCTAAGGTAATAAACAACGTTTAAGCTTATACTAGTACTATCAGTATTTAAGCATCTTATCAATCTAATAATATGTATAAAACACTTCTAATATATTGTTAATGTCTATACATAGATGGTCATTCTCATGTAAAACTATCATGAGCTCAAGCTTATCAGGCTTGAAAGTAAAATAGTTGTATAATGCATGATAAGTTACTAAAAATTGTGTAATGCAAATACTGAACTACAATCAATCCAGATATCCATGATGATTTATAACTCTAGATACTATAGGTTGCTAAAAGAATAGAACATATGCTTAAAACTTAAAAAAAAAGAAGCACATTTTGGTCTACTAGTTGCCAATCTTCATTCAAACATGAATATCTTTCAATGCTTATGTATCGAATGGAAGCATGCTATGACCGAGACATACCCGATATGCAATACTTTGATCCTCTATTTAAATGTGTAAATTTGGTGTCTGAAAAAAAAAAGGTGCCACAGATGGAATCTCATTCAGTTTATAAGATTTTAATTAAGAACAAACAAGACTGAAAATCCACTCATAAGAAAACTCAAAAAGAAAAATGTAACACTAAAAAGCTATAATTCATCCACAAGGATTTCAAATAAGCTTCAAGCTAGCTTCAGTCATGTCCTTTCTCTTGTGTCTATGAGGATTAAATGTCATCACATTTGCTTTGCAATCACCCTTGTAACATAATCAATATAAATCATTTGCATTTGAGTGAAAACAGATATCAAAATGGATCGAAGGCTACAAAGAAGTATATAGGTGTATAATTATAAAAACATGTATGATTCAGAAGGCAGTCAAAATCAATTGTCGGCAAAACAACCATGCATAGCCAAGAAAAATTCAAAAACCTTTTTTTCTTAAAAAAAAGATATATAGATGCATCAATTGTGCATCAATTTATTCCACAAAGACAATTTTTTTAAGTGAATTCCATGAAGACAATTAAAACTCTCTGAGTATAAGATACATTCACATTTTGATATAACAATTTGCAATCTAAAAACCACAATTCAAGTTAGCAAACAGGAGAATTAGCTTGTTATTTTCAGGAAAAATAACTAGACATCCTTCCACTTGGACCCTAAATCTAAAGCAACCCTAAGCAACCATGACTCACAACTTCTCCAATAACAAAATTAAATGATACTACCATTCATATCCAAAGCAATTGGTTGCAAGTAGTCCAGCTGCACCATCTAAAAACATATAATACTGTATTACCATAGAAACCACATTATTTCAGGTTAAAGGATTCAACAACAATATGATGGGATTAATCATAATATAAGCAGCTATTTTCCCAAAAAAAGAGAAGATTTTGCACCATAAAACCGTCTGAACTTTTTCAAAATCTAGTTTTAATAAACTCATCACATCACTTAAACATACATCAGCGATCCAGAATAAGAAATCTGAACCAAGTCTCCAGCACATATCCAAATGAAACAGAATCTCAAAATCTGAACTTTAAATCGCAAACTAACCAAAGGATTAAGCGAAAGAACCCTAGATCTCCAGACAACAGTAGATAGGATCGGATCAGGCTGTGAGAAGGACAGCGCCGCCAGCAGCCTTGATCTTCTTTTCAGCGATCTTGGAGACGAGCTTGGCCTTGACGACGACGGGGAGGGAAGGGGGCAGCATGCCCTTGCCGAGGACCTTGAAGTAGCCGAACTGGGTGACGTCAATGAGGGGGGCAGAGCTACCGTCGGCGGCGGCGGCTGACTCCTTGACATCGTCGGGGATGAGGGACCAGAGGCGCTCGACGTTGACGGTGGGGCAGTAGAACTTGTTGCGGAGGCGGTGAAAGTAGCGCATGCCGACCTTGCCGAAGTACCCGGGGTGGTACTTGTCGAAGAGGATGCGGTGGTGGTGCATGCCACCGGCGTTACCGCGGCCTCCGGGGTGCTTCCGGTGCTTGCCGATGCGTCCGTGCCCGGCGCTCACGTGGCCGCGCTTCTTCCGGTTCTTCTTGAAGCGGGTCGTCATCTCCGCCGCCGCCGCCGCCTCTCTCCCCCTCTCTCCCCTTCTCTCTCCTAGGGTTAGGTTTTTGGAAGGGGGCCGGAGTGACGCGGAGAGGCTTCCAAATCCTAGCCTGAGGGGCTTTTGAAGAGATGGATGTGAGGGGGCTTCGTGAGGGGATGATGGGTTATGGACCGTCTGATTGAGACTGTAGTTGCTGGATCGACTCTCATCGGAGCTCCGAGCCATTTTAAAAGCCCAGATGGTTGGGCTGGTCCATAAATACCATGGGCCTTTCTTAAGACATGAGAAAACGAAATAGTCAAAGAAGCGCCGGGTGAGGGAGTATTAAGCTAAAGATAGTAGTTTAGTTCTCATCTGTACATATTTACCATAATTATCTATTGTTTGGTAAATCAAATTTATTAAACCAATTTAGGACGAATATATCCAATATTAAAAAATTTAATAGAAATATCTAACAAAGTCTTCCATAGTGCAGATCCAGTATAATTAGCCACATATATTGCCATGTAACCTGTAACCGTATTTGTCTTTCTATAAATCACAATGTACGTTTGATTGATCATGAAAAAGTGGTACATTTCATAGTGGCTTATGTTTGGTTGAGTATCTACTTTTCTAGGAAATTTGTATGAAATACCTATTATAGCATTAATAAAAAGAAAGGCCTTTTCCATGGGTTTTGACAGCTTAAGGGTATTTTAAAAAAAAAAAGATTTCCAATTTTCAACCAGTGGTAAAGTAGTTTTTTCATGTCCTCCATAAATTTTTCTCTCATAAAACTGACTTCCATAGGAATACTACTTTTTCATCTCTCTTTTTTCAAATCTCCAACCAAATAAGAGATATTTTTTTTATTTTTGTGTTGGCCACATTTTTTTTTCTTTTTTTTTTCTGCGGACCAAACAATTCTCATGTGGCAAGCTACTCTTGCCCCCATTCTAATTAAGGAAGAGTGCCTCACATATTTTCTATTCACCGTAGGACAATATTGTTCCTTTCCCCCCACCTTCACTTGGATGTCATTTGCCACAAAATGTGAATACAAAATGGAGTGGAGGCTCCACTGGCGTGGGGTATCTATTCCTAAGGTCTCATATCTAATCACAATATATAATAACTCCTAATACATAACAAGAGAACTAAATCAATTGATAAACATCTTTCTAAATTCAAAAGATCAACATCATCACAATCACCATCTTCTAAATTCTAATTATTCTATATATATATATATAGTTGGAATTATCATTTTCCGAGTTAATTGTTCTATTTTAGAAATGTGATTTATGCTGTAGAAGTTATTATTCATCCAGCAAGCCTTGCAAAGTTTCCAAGAGCTATACTTTATGGAATGTGTCATATGTCAACCCAAATGATAGGCTTGGGGAGGGACAAGCCACCTTACGAAAGCTACATAGAAAATCATAATGGCCAGCCATTTGTTGCACCAAATCAACACTACCTAGGAGGAAGTTTCATAACATAGGTGAGATGTCAGCTTCCATCTTTTTTTTTTTACTTTTTTTTTTTTACTTTTTTTTTACTTTAATAGGCATTTCCTATTAAACAGATGACAAAACTAAGCCTTACATGAGGTATAGGGGATTAGTTGTTGAGCTGTGGACTGGCCTGCTGTTCTCTTCAAAGTCTTCCATCACCTCCTCAAGGCATCTCCACAACCACCTCTATCTCCCCCCCAAGAATGACCAAAGGTCTTCACAACTACCCCTTGTATTAGTCCCAGACGTCTCCTTTTATTGGACAGGCCTCGCAATTACACTGCAGTTGTAATTCTATATATCTGCATGGATTGTTGATAAAGAAGCTAGACTTCATTGATCAATAGCTCCACCGGTTCTCGAAGATGGCTAAGTTTTCATGGAAATCCTTTCTAATGGGTTGCTATGGAAAGAATGATGAAAGGCCACACCAAAAGCCTGAGAAGGCCAACTCCGCTTCACCGCTCTCGCCGGAAGATCTATCATCTACCCTCGTAGGATCAGATCTCCATGTGTTCACTTCTTTGGAGCTGAGTGCTGTGACAAGGAACTTCTCAATGAGCAATTTCATTGGATCAGGCGGGTTTGGGCCTGTCTACAAGAGATTCATCGATGACACTTTGATGCCGGGGCTGAAGGCTCAAACGGTAGCAGTGAAATCCCTGGACTTGGAAGGGTTGCAGGGCCACCGGGAATGGCTGGTGAGGACTCTTACAGTGCCTTTGGCTTCTTAGCACACTAAGTTCTTTTATTGGTAATTAAAAATTTGATCACTTGTAGTATGTTTCTCTAGACTAAATACTTGTTTCATGTGATTTATTCGCAGGCTGAGGTTATCTTTCTTGGGCAATTGCGGCATCCTCACCTTGTGAGGTTGATCGATTATTGCTGCGAAGATGAGCGCAGACTGCTTGTCTATGAATATATGGAAAGAGGGAGCTTGGAGAACCATCTCTTTAAGAGTAAGTTTATTTTGATCTTCTTGGGATCTTTCAGCATGGAGTTAGATTCTTGAGAGATCTTTTTGTTGCTAAATCGACTCAGAAGAAGACAACTGAACTGCGAGAGATGAATCGTGGCTGTGGATAAGCTTTTGATGGTTTTGATAGCCATCTTGTGGCTTCTAGTTTTTGTTCTCGTACCAAATGGAATTGTTCAGCACCCACTATTTATAAACTAAGGTGTCTCATGCCTTATCAGAGAGCAGGAAAATTTTTTCAGGCAGTTGATGTTTTATTTATGTTACAATAAGGCATGTAGGGGACAAAGTGGCAAATCTTAGAAGCAAAGGTTGCTAATTTGTTAGGGCATTGGATTAGTTTCTCAACATTATCAACTATGATAGCCGTAAACTTTATAATATCTTATAGCTAATTCCTTTAAATTTGGCGTGTGTAGATTCGTCGTGATTAATAGAAATGTGGATTAAACTTGATTTCCCCCATAGCTGCAGAGCTTCTCACTTCTTTGCCATGGTCGACGAGACTTAAGATCGCCACAGGGGCTGCCAAGGGCCTTGCATTCCTTCATGGAGCTGAGAAGCCGGTGATCTATCGCGACTTCAAAGCTTCAAATATATTATTAGACTTGGTAAGTCTCTCTCCACCTTCTCTCTTCCTCCTCTATCAAACATTTCAGAAGAGTAACCAACTAATTCTGAGTTAACATATGGGAATTCTTGGTATAAAAATACCCCATTGCTGCCCGCCATCACAAGTTTGGCATGGACTCGTTGACATTGGTTTGGTCTTATTAGCCTTGTCAGACTTTTTATTGAAAGGTTTTTTGGAAAGTCTCTTTAGACCAATAAGAGTTTTTTTGATGTAAAGGGAGGCAAAAGGAGCCACTCGATTTTTATTGAAGATTAATCGTATTTACAACAGAGATAAGTTACATTGTTAAGGAAGTAAAGAAATAGATGCGAGAAAAAGAAGCTAAATGATTCCAAACCAAGTATTTGATAATCAGGACAGAGAATGTTGATGCTTGGAAGAAGAAGCAGTGGAAGAAAAAATCTCATCCGGACCAACAAGAAGGAGCATTCATTGTCTAAAAGTACCAAGCAATTTCACAAGGATTTCCCGAAAAAATTTAGACCAATAAGAGTGATGGATGCTGAATTGATCATTGAGCATTAATTAGCAATGCTAATTAACCATTTGTTTTATCTAATGATTTTGGATCCCTTCACGGTTGCATGCGTTCACCCCTCCCCCACAACTCACCATTAATATTAAGATGGCATAAATATAATTTTTTTTTGCAGGCATGGACCCTTTCAATCAAAAAATGGAGGCATGGGCATTATAAGAATAGAAAACGGGTTCTGATCTAAATTATGCTGTCAAACCTGTTTAAATCCATGCTTGCTATCTCATTCTGCATTCCACTTTTAGCTGTCAACACTACAATCTCTCATTCCTTCAATTCCCTCTGTTCTTTTTTTATTTATTTTACTCTACTCTTCTCACACGCAATGACTGCATTCCACATGCTAGAATTCGCATTGAATACCAAATCTACAGAGTTTCACCTTCTCAATGACTTCAGTTTATATGAGTCTGATAGTGTCTACTTCACATCTCAGGATTACAGGGCAAAGATTTCAGATTTTGGGCTAGCAAAAGATGGTCCTGAAGGAGAAGATACTCATGTCACAACGCGTGTCATGGGCACACATGGCTATGCCGCACCGGAGTACATCATGACTTGTAAGAATCAAGGGATGATTCACACTTAATTTAGTTCATTTTTAAGTATTGGTTCAGATGAAGCTTACCATGATGAATATCTGATTACCAAACAAATGATCATTCTATCCAGGCCATCTCACAACAAAGAGTGATGTCTATAGTTTCGGAGTCGTGCTATTGGAGCTATTGACAGGGAGACAGTCCATAGACAAAACCAGATCGAGTAGAGAACGGAACCTTGTCGAATGGTCTTGGCCTTATTTGAAAAATGCCGATAAGCTAGGCCGCATCATGGACCCCAATTTTGAAGGCCAATAATCCCCCAAAGGTGCCCAAAAAGCAGCAGCAGTGGCTTACCAGTGCTTAAGCCGGAGTCCCAAATCAAGGCCTCATATGAGAGACATTGTTGAAACCTTGGAGCCACTTCTGAACTTGAATGACATACCCATTGGTCCCTTAGTCTACACAGTGACGGTGGAGAAAAGAAAGGAAGAAGATGAAGGGAAGATGGGAATGAAGGTCGGTGCGAAGGTGAAGCAAGATCACCGCAACCATGATCGCAGACACAAACTAAAGTTTCCAAATTCTGCGATCCACTCCGAAACTTCGCTTCATAGGGAGGGGAGAAATTTGTATAGGAACACCCCGAGGCACCACCAAGGATGGGGCTCAGTCTACTGAGAAATGAATTACTCCATTGTACATACAGATACTAGAATTGATGAGCGTCAGTTCATACTACCACCTTATCATTCCTTCACATAATCTGAATTTTAAAAGAGAGTCTCAATATAGACCATTTCAACCTACAAAACATAACAGGCTCATTCGTCCATTCCGGCTTACCATCCATGGACGAAATTAAAAGCTTGGATATGAAGGGTAAGGAATATCGTACAAAGATTTGCATGGAACAGAGCGAAGGTTGGGGGAACTTAGTGGAGGCACAAGAGCTCATTAATCTTTGACATATGCTCTTAATCGAGGACTGGAATCAAAAAAGAATTGTCTGAATGATATCTGAGCTAGTCCTCACCATGCAAATAGCAGCTCGCATTTTTATAGTAAAAAAGCTCAGGAGGCACAAATTTGATCATCCTGTACTCAGAAAAAAAGAGATCTAGGAGCAACAATAGATCTTAACTATAGTTGTTCTCCAATCTAGCCATATGGTATCACTTATTTTGTTTATTAATTTCCATGAGGCAGCATATACCTGCATCATTAGGCGTTGTGGAAGTGTGGCCGCATGTTCGCATCAAAAGAAAAATAAAAAGAGAGGCCAAAAGGTCAAAGATGAAGAAGTAAAAAAGAAAAAGAGAAATCCCTCAAGAAACGTGCTGAACGTTTGCATGCAGAACAATCCATGTCAAGAAAAATCTACAAATAAGTACAAAGAGGAAAAATTATAGGCCTACCTAAAAAATATGGGCAAGGAGAAAAGGAGGAGGGCAGAACTTGCCAAGAACAAAAAAAATTTGGACTTTCTATTGGATAAGCAGAGCTATCTGAGAATATTAAGAACTCCTTGGTCGTCATTTAAACAATTTCCACATGGTAGCCACAAGATCAACCGAAGGTAGAAGGTTTGGACTCTTCATCAAAGATTAATCATGAAAGGAACCATGTTAAAAATACCCAAAGTTATAAAAGGAACAAAATGGAGTTGCCGAAAACCACAGGTGTTACCGAAAGAAGAGACCGTGACGAGAGGGAGAGGAAGAGATGGAGCTGACCCGGTGAACTCTCCCACCGGTTCTGCTGTAGGGCCCGCCGGGTACCCCCTATGACCAATCATTTTTTTTTCCTTTCTTGGAAGACAAAGAAGCCCAAAACTCTATTCTCAATCTAGCAAATATCTAAGATAGAGTAAAAAGATGCTGAAACAGAGAAGCTTTTGAAAGCACACCACCACTTATTAAATAGATTACCTCACCCTTACACGTAGAAATACACAGCCATTTCCCTTTCAGACTCACCATAAAAGCACAGCTCACAAGAGAAATGAAAAAGCACACGATAATACGTACTAGTTCACAAACACAGAACAGTGGACAGGCAAAACAACACCAATCATCTATATATGTATGAGCAAAACTAGAGGAAAGGGGAGCCATCATGGATCCAATGGGTGGTGCAAGTCGACTTGGTCCATGACGCCCGATTCTGGCCTAGTCCAGCGCTACAAACCAGTCTGCGAAGATCAGGAGGTAAGAGCTTAGGACGAGGGCGACGATGGACATGAAGAGAGTCACCCACATCATGAGCTTGCCGTTGCCGGTGGTAGTAGAATCCGGAGGTGCCACCATTGAAACGTACATCAGCAAGAGCCCCAGAGCGAGGGTGATGAGATTTGCGAAGAGGTTTACCTTGAAGGCCAAGTCCAGGTGGTGGTGGAGGCGGCGGCGACGATCGGACCTCAGCAGCAGGCCACCGGCGGCGACGAAGAGGGCGAACTTAGCGACCAGGTTTGGCTTGGTGACCCTGGTCCTGGCGGTCTGAGGCGCAGCAAGGAGAGATTCTTCGAATAAGCTTGGAGCCATGGATATGGGGTACTCGGAGAGAGCACGCTTCAAAGGAGAATGGAAGTTAGAGCAGAGGGTATGGTCTCCACAGGCAACTATAAAAAAGAGGAAGGCGAGGCTGTCATAAAAAAGAGGAAGGCCCGGAAGGATGGAAATCAGTCCAAATATTCGGCCTCTAGACGTCGGACAGTGGCGATGGTATCTTATTGCCTCGCGCAAAATCCAGAGGGTTTGCTCAAGCTGCTTTTGCGTAACTAAATAACATGTCCAAAAAATCTTCAGAAGGATGCACGGCAAAAAGACGATCCATTCTGTGGCTTTCTTCGCTTTCCGATGCACATAAACAGCCAATCTACCGTATCGAGACAAAGCGAACTGCTTGATGCGGGCCGACCGTTTGGTGCACAAAGCGACTGCGTGCCTGCATGAGATATTTATCCCCTTCGACGTTGAATGCATCATCCTCGCATCCTAACTACGTCTCTACTCATATAATAGGAAGAAGATTTAAGAAAGCAGCTGTAGCACGTAGGATTAGTCAAAATATTGTGTAATGACTAAGCAAGCCTGAGCATTTTGCACTCAGATAGATACTATAATTTATATTCAAAAAAAAATTAATAATTAATTTCTAATGATGATAGATAAATAATAAAAGTTTTAAAAAGAGGCTAACAAAAATTAAAAAATATATAAAAAGAGTCATATAAATCTCAGGTTTACACTTTATGTACTTGGACATAAGCTAGGCATTACACAAATTTTATGTGGGTCTTTAATAATTCATTGTGCCATGGCATCAAATTCGAGTCACCCTTCTCGCCACGTACACATCCACCAGGCTTGGGACCCGCCCCCTTGATGTACATGTACGCCATTCATCGCAGGTGATGGGTTACAGAAGGGCCAGCTGGAGGTCCACGGTAGGGATAGAGCCCCACGCACCTCCCACCGGCGGAACACTGTACAGCAGCGCCCCGCGCCAGGTAACAAAAACAAAATCTTGCGAATGCTCCCATGAAATGCCTTCTTCGACACTATCGAAATATCCACCGTTTCCTCGTTGAATTCAATAACATTTATAACATTATGCAAGTGGCCAAATGATATGCAAACATTTGGAAAAGAATCGACAAAACCTTGGTCATGATACGGTGGATCCAGCTGTTTCCTAACCATCGGACATGCCATTTGTCTTGCATCATGTCAGATTATTGTCCAACCTTAATCTTGATCAGTACTGGTACTTCTTCCGTTCCCCTCTCGGTCAGTACTGTGAAAGATCCTCAAACTACAAGTGTGTCTCGTAAAATTAACTGTGAGACTGCATGGAGAAGGAGGAAGGTGTCTTGGATGTGAAAGATCATCAAACTCAAAACTTCCTGGGACCTAATATAATGGAAACCATCAAGAGGGTGCTCTTGCCTTTGGTGGGACATCATCTCCTCTCTCTCTCTCTCCCCTCCTTATGGAACAAATATTCGACACAGGAATGGGGATGGTTTAAAAGCTCTTCTTTTGGGCGGACAAATGGCTTGGCGAGACCCCTTATGTAAGAGCCCATTTTTCTCAACCTCTATCGCTGTTGCAGGAACGAAGCAAGTTATGTGGCTTCCTATTTTGACTCCAAATCCTCTTCTTGGAAACTTCCAGTTCCGCACACTTCGCCTCTCCACCGCATCTATCCATCGGTTCCTAATTTCAAGAGGAATCAGAGGGTCTTTTGCATCATCATTGCGGAAGACGAAGGTGCCTGGAAAAGTCGAATGCTTCCTTGGTTCGCCTTCATGTGGAAACTCCGCTTGAATCCATGGATCACTTGCTGGCTACCTGCTCCTTCTCATTGACTTATCTGGTCTCGAATTGTGCTCTGGGCTTGGAGTCCCTCAAATTCCCCTCCGAGTTCTTGTCTTCTTGAATGACTGGCTTCTTCAAAATGGGCATGCATCCTCCCATACTGTTGCTTATTTCTGCATTCGCTTGGGTTTGTTGGTGAGAAAGAAATGCTGGAATCTTCCTTAACATGAGATCTTCACCAGCCGCAACCACTTTGAATTGTCTTCATCTTCTCAAAGATTGGTCTCTCATATGTTCCCCAAGAGATCTTCCAGGCTTCACAAGGATTTGGGCAAGAATCAGAGGGTTGCTTGATGAATCGGTCGACGCCTAAATTTACTCCTCTGGCTCATCGGTAATCCTACTCTTTGCATACTTGCCTTGCTCTCTGTCCTTTTCTTCTTATTTCTATTCACTGTAATCAGCTGAACTTTCAGCACTCTGTTTCTGCAAGTAGCATACATTCATTCATTGCAAAAAAATTCTGTGTGGCTTTGCAGCCTCCCTTCTCATTAAAAACACAAAACAAAACAAAAACTTCAATAAGAGTCTAATCATTGATCTATCATTTCGTATCCATATAGGGCCACCAATTAAGGACGCATGATGTGAAACAGATAACTGGAACCTCTTGCTGTATATAGCCAGCCATATTCATCACCGGCTGGTGCTTTGATCAGGTCATTTGCACATATGGTGACGTGTAAATAATTGGACTTTCTATCTAATTATTTCAAGAATGAGAATGCAACTTCCCTTTGTTTTCTCTCTCTATTTTGGAAAAAAGAATATAGGACATCCATACACAAATATATATATATATATATATATATTGGATTATTTCCATATAACTGCTTGATGTACTTCTCCAGTTGCAACATTGTTTCCTTCTTGATTTGCTCGACAAACCACATATATACTAATTAGCAAAAGACTTCATGACCACCATACAAATTAAGATGACCTCCTTAATTATGGCTCGCTCATTTTATTAGACTGGTACATTTAACCACATACTTGGCAAATATATCGACTACATACAGTCAGCATAAGCCGTGTCCTCAAGCCTCAAGGTGTGCGACCAAAGCTATACAGGGCTGCTCTTATTATATATATATATATATATTATTGTGGTTGAAATTTGGCCAAGAGGGTGACCACACTGGAGGAAGCCGAGAAGGCGCCGGCTGAGATGGAGAAAGGGAGCCGACCTCCTGCGCACCGGTGTACCTGCATAAAGCCTTGGCTAGGAATTCCGGCAAAGGCCCTCCAATGGCTAAGTTAGAGTTGATCTAAAATTTTTGGAAAAGATTTACGAGTGCTTTCAATTGCCTCTTATGGCTTACCGAGAGCCATTCCTTACATCTTTTCATAGGGTGAGGATCTCGGCCGTTACCTGTAATCTTGGGCCGAGCAACGATTAGCTGGCCATTAGCCGTTACCTAAAATCTCGAGCCAAACTGTGATCAGCTGGCCATTAGCTGGAGGCGGCGCGAATCACGGAGATCAATTCTACGGGCGGAGGATTCGGGAGATATCTTTCTAGATTTTTTTGAATATGGATTGTAAGGATCTACGAGATCTTCAACGGAATCAAGGTTGACAGGGGCCGAGGTCGGCTTGAAATTCTCGGTTGGCTTGGCTTTTAGCGGGATCGAGGTCTGGCCTGCTCGGCTTTGAGATATGCTCGGCCGGAATTGGGTGGCTCCACCCTGGAGTAGGACGATCCATTTTGCCTCCCATCATATATATATATATATATATATGCAAAAAACCTAATCTTTGAAAATCTAATACAAAATGGGCCCTTTCGATGTCTTTCTTTTTGGTCTTCTCCAAGGCATACAAAATGCATGGCTAAGATTTAGATAATGCCCATGTAGCTGTAGAACAGCACGCTACTTGAAGTAAATTGACTACGGTGGTCCAAAATTCAGAGCAAACATAAAAAAAAAAAACAAAAAAAACAACAGAAAAGAGGCATTGCAAGAAAAAAATTAGGAAAGAAAAAATATTTTATTAAAAACAAATACCACACAAAAAGACTCTCTCACGCTTGACCAAAGTGGACACCTCACGCTCTCTCTTTCTTTTTTTTTTTCTACGCCATATTAAAGGAGATGTCAAAAGTCCTTTTAACTAGAGTATGAAATGCATGGAATGTTTCATTCCTACCTAAATTCAATCAAAAACCAACACCACACTAACTGTTCTAAAAACAATAACTAAGTAGAATAAAGAATATTTATTCTAAATGAGACAACAAAATAGAATAAAACTAGGAATAGAAAATTCTAGTATAAATGAGCAATGGTTCTCAAAAGTAGCAACATCATATGTATAATGATGCCGCCATCATTTTTTATGCTTATTTTAAAGGACGATAGTTATGATAAGTGACACGTGTCATCTAAATTATAGACTATTAAAAGTTAATTATTTCGAAATTAACTTTCAATTTTCTTGATGCTTAAACTGGATAGGATTCCCGCAATCACAGCCATTCACGTATGATGCGGCAATCCCCAGTTGCACGGCCCTGAGCATAACATAAGGCCCATTAGATAATGGGCCGTTACTCAATGCACGAAGGCTCACCCAAGCATGACTCAGTTACCAAGATGAGGAAGAGTAGTTAATTCCAACAAACTTGCTTATACCTAAAATGACAATTCTGACAGGAGGCTGGAATCAGATGATTTCTCGAATAAGGGTCTCTTTTAATCCTTCACCCTTGTGCTATATGGACCGAAACACTCTGAGACCTAGAGTTATCCCAACCAGGACCGAAGAATTTCATATTTTAGATAAGTAAGAACAACTATTCCAACAGGAATAACTATCTCAGCAGAAATAACTATCTTTATCCCACTTTCATGTGTTCCCGAATAATATATATGCAGCCTAATTATATGGACACCATTTTTCATCAAAAAGAAAAAATATATATTTGGTCACCATAGTTTTATTTAGCCCTCAGAGCTGAACAAAGAGAAGGCTTGTAACTCGTGGCCAGTCACAGGAAAAGGAGGAGGAGAAGAAGAAAAGGATTAGATTCTTAATTATCCAAACAAGCTCTTAGACATGCTAGCTTTCATCTATGTATCTTAGTTTTAGATCTCATACGTAATTAAGTAATATGCCACTCTTTTACATCTTACGAAATTGCATTTACCATTATCACTCTTAACATCATATATCTTAGTTTTACATCCTTCTACATCACTCTGTTACATTAAAAGACAGAAGGATTTACCATTTTTACTCCGGATACTTTTTTGTGATAAGAAACGGAGGTAGCGAAGTACCTCCCCCAAGTTTATTGAGATACTTATATTTTTATTGGCTGGATTGATTCTAAGAGGCCCAAAAATCACACAGCATATAGATGAGCCGGGAGCTTCGGCTCGACGACTACTTCGAGTGGCACCTTCCTCGATGTCGTCAACCCAAAAATCTCCTCCATGCTCAGGTCCTCCACCTTCATCCCATCAGGTAGCCTCCATGCAAAGCCATGCAGCAGGTTGGCCAG
>JAOXJJ010000069.1:7113216-7145315 GCA_025769935.1 Phoenix roebelenii
CACCGGCTTCTTTGCAGGTCTTTCGGAGGACGCCGCCCGCCGACGGATCGCCGCCCACCGACTCGCACCGGAGCTCCTCCCCCTCGGCCGAGTGGTCATCCCCGGGTTCAATTTCCAACAACAGTTATAAAACTGTTCGGCTAGAAATGCCAAAATATTATAGTTGAATCATGGCTCTCTATCAATCAAGCATTCATCACATGCTTCACTTACACTTATTACTTATCTATTTTATAATATTGAATTAATATATTTCATATATCCAAATAATATTTCAGTAGCCGATAGGATCATGATTGCCTATCAATTGTACTTTATTTTTATTGATCACACACAAGATACATCTCATTAATAAGATTACTAGCTTGTATCACATGTATGATCATCTCTCAACCAATCAAATGCATCTAAGCTCTCAATAAACTAACATCCCTCAGCAATGGACCTCCTCCAAAAATAATATTTTATTATTGTAATCAAAATATTAGCTATTATTTGCCTAGCAAAGCACTGGATCTCTAACAGAGAATCCCAAACAATAAATAATGTATAATTTCAGATTAAATCAATGGTTTTTTTGTTCATGTTACTAATCATATAATTGGATTTATTTATTTTTTTTAACTACATGAAGATTAAAATTTTTATATAAATGGAATAAGCATTAAAATAACCATCATTATAACTAGATAAAGGGATAAAGAACAGCCGTTTCCATAAATAGAACCCTCAAAATGACAGCCTTCGTAAGCTACCACTCCTCTTATATTTTACACCATGCAAGCATCACACATGCCGAATTCCAAACGTAGCCACGCGACCTCAAAATTCACCAATGCCACCATAAATAGTAAAATTATAAAACAACCGATGCACGAGATGACAGGACCTGCCACTTGGCCTGCTCTTGGGCGCAGATCACTAAAAAAAAATGTAGAAAAACCGTACCCATCCTCGCGTGGCACAACTTGCACTGCACTGCTGACTTGGCACCTGTCGATTGGTCGGAAATAGAATCTTTAACCTTTATATTATATATATATATATATATATTGAAAAAGTTAGAAACATCTACGGGATCGGATCTCAGTGTTAAATTTTAATTTATTTTCAACGTATCAGTAAACTTCTTCTTTGAAAAGAATTAATAAAAAACTTAGAAACCTCACCGAATTTAGAATAGAAGCCGACCACTTCCTGCTCCCTGGAAAGAAGCTTACGTAATGGAAATTAGTAATTAATTGAAGCAGATAAAACAAGGAGCAGTAAACTTTTTTTTTTTTGTATTTCTCGTGCATATCGGATGGTGACGTAAGAGGACAAGCCCACGTGGATGGAACACGTGTCGAGCGATGGGGTTTGCTTGGCTGTACGTCGCACCCTGCCCGAGGGCGTCACACGTCAGGCGTCGACTTTTGCCCCACCGGCGCACGCCCTGGTCCACGTCTGGTGGGTCCCGCTCGATATTTGTTTTGTCCCGGTTTTGCCCCCGGGCTCGCTGTTCCTGGCGGGGCCCGCGTCGCGACAACAAGGATCTCACCCGGTGTTCGTGCGGTCCCGGTCGGGGGCCACCGACGTCCGTCTCTGCTCTAGAAGATGGGCGGGAATCTCGAGGAGATCGAAAGGCGCGGGATCTCGGTGCGGGGCGCGACAGTCTGCGCCTCGCTTTTAGATTCGGGACCATAATCCTGCTGTGCTCTGCTCAATTATCTTGTGCGATTCCATCGATCAGACGGTGCAGAAGCATGCTTCATCTGTCTTGTTCAGACGCACGGGTTATGTACACTGTTGGAGCAAATTTGGATTACGTGGATCCACTACTCCGTGATTAATCTTGAACCAAGGCTCAAATCCCACCCAAGTTGTGATCAGGCTCACCAAACATGAACAAATTAGTCTGAGAGTGCAGGTCAAACTGATCATGAAACGTATAACTATTCTAAATTTAGAGTGCAAATTGAGTTGACCCAAGTAAAGCAAAGAGAGTAGCAATTCCAATTTAGATCTCATGGTCAGATTTTTTATTAGATTGATAAGAATTGGCCCGCTTGCTCTGGCAGCTACCAGTACTAGTCAACACTATCATCATGGGGACCAACATGTGATTCTACTGGACTTCAAAGAAGCGCGAGCAAACTTAGCCATCAATGCTTCGAAAAAGCTAGTCTCTCTCATGAGGCCACGTAGGAGCGAAAAGGGCGTTTGCTGTTTGATACCAGACAGGAAACCGACGTGAAAGGAAGCTCTCCATCTATCAAATCCGGCGGTCCCGCGGCCTCTGGCCTTTTCCCGCTCTCCAACTCCAAACTCCCAAATAAGACGTCCCCAGACGTCCGCATAATTCTAACAAACTCTATGGGTCACTTTCCGGTAGCGCCCACGCCGGCCCCACCTCTTCGTGAACGTCACGTGCGCGTCTGCAGTGCGGGCTCCCTCGGCCGCGGGTTGTATCTTTCACGAAGCCGACGGTTGGATCGCGCCCTGCGCAGCCTCCTGCACGGATCGCGAAGCGACCATTGTGCGATCCAACGGTGAATTCGCAAGAAGGAAGGCGGATCCATCTTCCGAGCGAAAGACAGAACCCCTATCTCTTTCTCTGGCACCGCGGCCCAACACACCACGAGAGATCATAGAGAGAGAAATAATTTATTTAGGGTGGGGGGAGGAGCAGCGCGCTGCAACGCCCTCTGCCCGTTGGGACGGCATCCGTACGAGCTCGCGCAGGCTTTTGAATTGCCCTTTTCTTTCGTGAATATTTTTGCCTTCTCTCCTAGTGTATCCATCGCATTCGGCGCACTGTTATTGCAGCGAGACCGGACAATAAGCACGCTCGAGCCGGGGCGAGCGAGGAGATATGGGGGCTGTTTGCGCGGCGTGGAATGGGGCGGTGACCGCATCGTTGCTGTTCCTCCTGTCCTCCGCCGCGTACCGAATTTATAACCCTGCAGTACCTCCCCTCCCCACTCCCCCTCTGTGCCGGGCTCGCAGTCGGTGTCCCCTCCCCTCCTGCCCCGCGCGCCCAACTTACCGCGGCGCGCAGTAACGCCCCCTTTACTATTACTTAACCTCTCCCTCGGATATAGACTGCTGCTGCTGCGGCTGCTGCTGCGGCTGCTGCTGCTATTCACGCTGCGGAAGCATTGGATCCGGTGAGTCGCCAACGATAATGGCGGCCGCGGACCCGCGAGCGACGATGACGACGCCGCCGAGCCCGAAGTCGCCGCCCAGGTACCCGGATCTCTGCGGCCGGCGGAGGCTGCTGCTCGAGGTGCAGATCTTGAACCGGGAGATCGGCTTCCTTGAGGTAATCCGAAGCTATTCTTGGCTCGTTACTCGATCTCGCTCTCTGTGTGATTTATCTGATTTCTGGAGGGAAAGCCGAGTGATTTGAAGACAAGTGGATGTCTTGAAGCTGCGGTTGTTATCGGACTGGCGTTGTCGTATGAGATTAGAGGGGCTCGAGAAGATTAGTTTTTCTTTAGTTGAGTGAGTTGGATGGCGTCGTGTAAAAGTTCGTGGAATAAGATGGGATGAGGTCAGGATTTTAGCGCTGCGAAAACGTAGCTGGTTAGCCAGCGGAAAGGGAAGAAGGAGTTCGGCAGTAGCTAGGAGCATCCTTACTCTCGGACATGCTTTCTTTGGTCATTCTTTACTCTTCCAAAGAAGCTATTCGCAGTATCATTCTTTCCTAATCTCCGCAAATTGGTCGAGCTTCTATGCGATGTGAAGGAAAAAGAGACAGTTTTGTGAGATAATGATTGGTCTTTTGGAGTGGTGATGCCATTATTCGCAAATCAAAGTGGTAGGTCGAAGGATTATGAGCGACGGGGGATTGTTATGATTCAAACTAATTTGAGACAGGAAAGTATTTTTAAATTTTACGTTTTTTATGATTTCTAGAAAGTGATTTAGCATATGGTGCGGTAAAGGATATTGATACTTTTTATATGACAGAGGCACACAAGTTTGAGACTAAAGGTTGCTAGATACTGCGGTTCCTTTTGATGCTATGATTCACAAATAGTAGCACCTGCTTGAAACCATAAAACGGCTTTATGAATGTAAAATAAAATGTAATAAATGTTGATAAAGCAAAACGTGAATTAAATGGATACTCTGTTATTATACCTGTTATTCGCTATATTATGCTTACGATAATTCTTTTCAAATTAGAGTGCTACAGAATAAGATTGTAAAGACATAAACAATAATCACTTGGGAAACATTGTCCCCATTTCAAACCCAAAATATTAACTGTCAGGTTAGACACTATCGAAATGGTTAAACATCCTTTGAAGGGATTATCATTTTATTTGGAAGTAAAAAAAAGTGAGATATACTTCTCAAGGAATTAAGAATTAAATCAAGAAGATTTCTGCTTTCCTGTTCTGTCTATGGACTTGAGGGAAAGAACTGTGAGCCAATTTTATGGGGCGTATTTTCAACAAATAGTATGTAGAATGTTGAACCTTTAAGTGAGTCTATAATGACGAAAGAAGTAGCCTAAGGTGCTAGCAAATTGTACATTAATGGGACTTCCTGATTTTGTATGTATTCTACATCTCTACTATTCAAAGCATTTCCATTCATTGCTCGACAGTAGGATAGAACATTTTGGGTTAATATTTTAAAAACTAGCCTTACCTTAACGTACTCCGTCGTCCTTAATGTGGAGGTTTCCAAGTCTTTCTTTATTTTGTGAAGACTCTTTACTGTGACATTTTAATGAACCATTTTTTTATTAAGAGGTAATTACATTCCAAGGGATTACGTTTTCAGGCTGGGCTTAATAAGAAAGGCTGGATCTTAACACCTAAAAAGTTTCTTGAGAATGAGACAAATGAAACTTAATATGATAAAATAATAAATTTATCTGGCTTGCCATAAAGATCTGTAATTTGATTCCCAAATAAGGAGAAACACAAGCAGATTTTGGCATGTTTTGGGAGTTTCTTTTGACAAAAGAGTGAGTGTGATGTATCCAACCTTTTCTGTGTCTTATTTTTCGTTTTTTTAATTAATTTTTTTTAGGGCACTTGCTTTCTCGTGCACTGTATGTGTTCCATTTGAAATAAATATTTTACATTCTTTCTTACTTGCTAGCTTGTTCTTTATGTCTTTACCTTCTTATCATCCATGGTTTGTTTTGGTAAGGTTTCCTAAGGATCTTAAAGGAATAAATATTTTAAAATCTCCTTTTCTTGCTTGCTCATTTTATCTTTCTGTTATTGTTTTAACATTTGAAAACTCTTGCTAGCTTGTCTGCAATTTCTTTACCTTTTTATGTTCCTTGCATCATAATTTTTAAGGATTTGAATGGAAGAAATTGCCTTCAGAGGCTTAGGTATTGAAATTGAAAACTAGGAATCTCTTTGGCTGGGATTGATGATGAAGTTAATTTCTTTATTGTTGTATATTTTTTCATTCTTGGTGGGTATGTGTATGTGTTCGTGGGTTGTTGGGGGTTGTGAGGTGGGTGGTTGCAGTGCTAGAGATTTTGTTTCTAGCATGCAGAAGATATACTCAACCCCAACAAATTTTTATAAACACAACAGCAGGTCAATGTGTTGTGTTTCATGCTCAATGCGTCACATTTTCTACCTTTCTTATTTGCTTTTAAGTGTAAATTTGGGCAATAGGCAGTATAGAAAACAACTCATCTGTTTAGATGATGTCAGGTTCTGAAGGTATATGCATGTCCTGAATGACAATATAGCAAAATCCACAGTCTTGCACTCCCAATTGTATTCAGTGAAATTATATTACATCAATTGTTTCAGGTATTGTAGGTCACTGTTAGATTTTTCATCTCCTCTTTTGGTATTTACCTTGTTTTGAGCCCTTCGTTTGCACACAAGCCATCTGCCTTTCAAAGACATACTCTTTAAGGCACCTTTGTGGTCTATTTTCAAACAGATGTTAGCTTTTAAATGAAATTTGATGATTTAAGGTGATATAGCATTATTCCTGAGTTTGTTCTTTGTATAAGCAACAGGATTATAGGAATGAAGTAGAAAAATGGACAAACTTGAAGGCCAATACATGGTCTAACAAGTAGAAGGAATGAAGAAGACCTGTCCAAGGGAGTCACATGGGCAGTTGTATTCTCATCCTTGATTTTTTAAGTTTCCCACTTTAGACTTTTTCTAATATAGTGCTGAAAAAATGTTTTTCATCAATATGTCACCCCAAGAAGTGATATCTATCTTCTTCAATTCTGATCTACATTATTTGAGATCATCAATATAACTGTGATTGAGCCTATAAAAACCTCCTAGGCACTAATGCTGCTATGTTATTTATCTTGTTTCTAATTTAGTTTTCAAAAGAACAAAAACTCATGAGAATTTCATATTAAGCAGGAGGAGTTACAATCGCTTGAAGGACTTCAACCTGTCTCACGGTGCTGCAAGGAGTATGCTTCATTAACTTGTTTCTTATTTATGCAGCTTCCTGTTTTTTTCTATTGCTTAATGTCAGATGCCCTTCAGTTTCTCCTCTATAGTCCTTAGACCTCAATTGCCTGGCTAAGTGATAAATGTACGAAATCAAAAATTTATGTGGCTTTCCTGATAAATGCTTGACAACATGATGAGGGCATAAAAATTAAAATCTGAAAATGGAATACAGCAAATACTCCACACAAAAAAATTCTTGTTCATATGGGTTGAGTTGGGTCATTTGAGTCTTCCTAATAAACTTGTCAACTCCACTGAGTTTCAGACCAGGCTGTTAACTTTAATTATGCTGAAAACTATTATTTTTCCTGTTAAGAGTGGAAATTAGCTTTCTTCTTTCTAAGAATATCTGATATTTGCATATTGATTTGATCTATTGATAATCTTACAGGGTCAACGAATTTGTGGGGATAAAACCAGATCCTCTAATACCTATGTATAGTTCTTTAAACTTGTGCTTTATATTTTGACCTTTATGAATATCATATCTTTATGTTTTTTTTTCTGCTGAACAGAAATAAGAAGAGACACAAGTCTTGTCGCATTTGGAGGTGGCTTGGGTACTTCCTAAAATCCTTTACCTTTTCCTTGTCTTGCACTCTGATGCTCTGTTTCATTCCTGAATGAAATCAGAGTAAAAATAAGGGTTGTATTCAGCCAAGTGCATAAAGTTATTTTTACTTAATTCACATAGCTTTATTCTGCTTAGCAGGTGCATAACCACTTTTTGCCAAATAGAATATTCACCGTTGTGTTCAGATATGTACCCTGTGGTTGGGTGTGAATGATTCTATTTAGGTGTGTTATTCCTCTCAGTTTCAGCTTATTCCAGATTTTGAACCAAACAAAATTCGGACATATTCCTGGAAGAACAGGATAAATTAGAATATAGATTAATTTAAGAACTCATCGAAGTTTGCTTTATTCATGATTATCTGGGATGTTCCTTTAACATTTGCATGGATGGTTGAACTTTTCCTGCAGCTACTGTTCTACAGGGATAGCAATTCTATTTTAGTCCATAATCTAACTTCGAGGACATGGCTACCATTTTTGCCCAACCTTGTAATTACCTTAGTTGATCTAATATCTGCTCAAACCCTTTTTTTTTTACTAGTATTCCTTACAAGTATATGCTACTTAGTATCTATCAAGATAATGCTTGTTTTTGAAGCTAATGTTACTGTTACTAATAATTTATTATACGATAAACACTTCTGGAAGCTAATCGTATAATGAGATGTTAAAACTGTATGTTTGTTAGATACGGTACGTCCTATGAAAGTGCTTGAGTGTTCTGTAATCATAATCATCTTGCTTCTCTCAGTTATTGGTGTTAGCTTTTAATGATATTTCACCATCTCTATCAAGGCTATATCTCATGTCATTACAAGTTTTCCCAAATGCTGTTCATCTTTAGTTCTTATCTCTGACAGAAGTCAACTCTCCTTACTACATCCTCCTTAGATGACCATAGCAAATGTTCAAACCATTGCAAGTGGTTTTCCATCACTTCGCCTTCGATAGGCGCAACTTGTATGCGCTACAGGACCACTAGGGCATGTCATATTTATGCTTGGGTGGACCTAAGGATGGGATTAGTTTATGCTTTGTCGGTTCGCAAATAAGAAAAACAGGAATAGAAAAAGTTTGTGCCTATGGGAATAGTTGTATAATGAGTTAGTCCAATTCTTGTTTGGATACAATTTTTGGAATAACTTTTGTCTAAGGGTTCTTTTGTCCATAAAAAATAGAAAGTAGGTATAAATGATAGATTTATGCATGGAGTTGCTTATGGCAACCTCCTTTTGGAATAGTTATGTGTGGCAAGGTCTATATACTTTGTACTGGGTATCGTATTGGTACCTTACCGATTTGGTATGGTAAAAGTCGATATGGTATAGTACACACCCCATACCAAAACAGCTTTGCAACCATTTTTCTCGATTTTTGATCTTGGTACGTCTCAGTATGTGTTATGCCCTAAACTCGCCATCTATGTCGACCGCATGACATAGCCGCATGAAGCCTAGAGTTGTGCCTTAAAGTTCATGCAAAAAATTGCCTTTGCTTAGGCATAAACCAAAAATAAATTGCCATAGAAAGAATTCCTTTTTGGCTCTCCCGGTTGAAAAGGACTCTCCTTAAGCATCCATGTCAAAATCGCCATAGACAATTTCTTTTTGGCTCCTTTGGTTGAAATGGACTCTCCTTGTGCACCCGTGTTAGGCCTACATGAACGGTTTCCAATGAATTCCATAAATTTAACTCAAGAATTATAACCAAAAGGATCCAACTACTAATTCCATCATAATTCAAATATTCAAATACAAAATTATAATAGATCATTGGCATCAGAAAATAAACTAGCTAACTAGCTGATGACTGTCACTCGAACTCCATGCCAACCCATCCAAAATCTATGCATCATGTGACTCTAAAAAAATATGCAACAAGAGATATGAGCTTCATAGCCCAATAAGAATCTCCACACATCCACACCAACACAATAATATAAGTTTGAAAATAGCAATAAATTATCACTAAAATCACAAACCATCAAAATTGCTCGAATAACAGTATACACATGTATATCAAATATCAATAGAAACCCAACCAGTCAAAGTGATATATCGTACGATATCTCATAAATCTTCTATAGTATTTTCAAACAACTTTTCGTTTCGTTCCTTTTTAAATCGATCCGGATCCAGGATCCATTATCTTTTCGACTTTGGGCCAAATTTCGGTCATATTTTCCGCCCGTGATGGGGCAATTAAAATGTGTCATATTTTTCGCTCGTGATGGGACAATCGATAGTGTTACATTTCCAGTTTGTGACAGGACAATCGATGATAACGAGATTAGTCTAGACTTGTTCATTCAATCAAGTTCACATTCACACCAATTTTTTTTTTATTTTCAGCATTAGACTAATCACAGCTATGTTTCTCACCTCGACGGGGCAATCGATAAGTCACATTTTCAGTCTGTAATGGGGCAATCGATAAGTGTTACATTATTCGCCTGTGACGGGGCAATCAAAATAACATGGTTAGTCCAAAGTACTACATTTATTAGTCCGATTATATAAGTGTAAATTATACTCATATATGCATCCATTATACTATCAATTACAAGCATACATAATCAAAACATGGTTTAATATAGAAACCAACATAAAAGAATTCTTGCATCTTTCTTATCTTAACCAGGAGTATATCATACATACGTGTACAAAATATCTATAATCATGCAAGCAAGTGTATAAGGATTCTTACCTCTTTGCTAACAACTCAGACAGATTAATCACTTGTCCGCATCGCGATCTTCAGACTGGGGTGCGCAAAACCTTGTTCAATGTCCTGTTGTCCAGAAGGTTGTTCTCCTACATAACCAAATCAATATCAAAAATTATATGAGGTATCTGACAATCCAGAGCCCTCTATTGGTCCATTAAAGGGTCAGCATCACGTGGTAGTTTAGGACTACCCTCTGAGTCCCTTTTTCCAAAATTTTTTCTAGATCAAGCTAGAGGAAAAATACTAAGATAGAGAGAAAAAGGAAGAGAGAAACTAGAGTAGAAAGAACCGTGAGGCTCTCTCTAGAACGGAGGAGGATGCTTAGCTGCGGCAGCCGCTCGTGGCCGGTGACCCCTAGCGGTCGATGGCCATGCAGTGCGGCGGCATGCCATGCCCGGCGATGGCCGGCTGAAATGGGAGGAAGGAAAACGAAACATGGGAGTCCCTATTTATCACCGATCCGGCAACTTGCAGGCCGGATTCAAAGGGAAACGATGGCCCTAAAGAGTGGAGAATGGAGGGAGGAAGCTTACCATGCCTCCGACAAGCTTCTTTGGTCAGATTGACGGCAAAAACCCCAAGTACCTCTCTCAGATTACTTAGAGTCTTATGCCTGGAAGGACCCTTAAAGTTGATGGCAAAGGAGAGGGAGAGAGGTCCTTTTATGGATGAAAATCGACTCAAAGAAGATAGGATTTGAGCCCCTAGACTCCTTCGGGCAGACTTGGAACCGGAGAAGAGGAAGACTTCCCTTAAGAGTCTTTCTCCCTGCCACACTTGCCAAGCACATGTTGTGGCCCATTGACCGGCCCAAGCCCAAAAATATGGTTCCTTACAGTACAGGTCGGTATATATCTTGGTACACCATGGTATAGGGTGGTACAGAGTAGTATGGGGCATGTATCAATCCGAACTTAAGTTTTAAACCGGTTCTCACCGGATACAGCAGTCATGATGCCACAGGTCTAAGTAGATTTGACTGGCACAATGCACAACTATACCCTGCTTATACATGTACCTTTAAAAGCTATGCCAGGCATAAGGATTATTTTGAACCTCGTGCCTGTTCAATTCCCCAACCAATTCCTGCCTTAAGAGCTTAAGCCAGATTGGCCTTGCTGCCCCAAACCCATGGGTCAGACAGAAGTGGACAAAATCAAAGATCAGAAGGCTTTGTAGTCTTATTACAAGGGTTTAGAAGGTAGATAAAGGTGCTAGGTAAGCTAATATAGAAGAATTAGGTTTAGTAATGATGGTCCATAGTAGACTTGTTAAATAAAGGAGAAAGAGCATTACTTAAAAACTAATTCAAAAATGTCTCTAAGAGATCAGTTTAAAGGGTAAATATAATCCATAATAAGAAGAACAAAGGAGATGGAAGAATTAGACAGGAAGAGAGAGACTAAGATGAAACAGGAGGGCTGAAGCTGGCCTCTATTCTCCAAACTTTTTCACAAAATAAAACCAGTATACAGGTCGTCTTGGCCGCTTAATACCTCATAGTAATAGCTCAGACGGCGCTATATCTTTTCCCAGTCGGAGTCTTTAATACACCCCCCTCCCCTGAGAAAGAAAAGATCCAAGTCAAGTAGCTTAATGATTTAAAGACCGCTAAACCAGTGAAGAGTCAATATATTATCATATTTGATATGTTAGATGATTTTGATGCTCCAATATGCTTGTTGAATGCAGAAAAGGATATATGTGAACCTAGCAAGCCCTCATAATTCCACATTGTGGAGATCCTTCCTATTGGGTTGTCATTTGTGTCTCTTATACCCTCCCTTTACATTTGATGAGCTGCATTATTATACTTTCCATAAATTCATTGCTGGCCAACGGCCCTATGATCCAATAAAACTAGCTAGATTTACTTGATATAGTATTGGGTTTGATGTCATTTATATAGAAGTGCCTGGCATTAATTAGAGATGGTGATGCCATCAGTTAAATGGTTTTTAGCGTAATGAATTTCTTATAGTATCATAAAGTGCAAACATACCATGCATAACCCTTCATACTTTCCCACAAATCCACTTTAATACTATCATCTCTGCTGCCCACTCTGGTGTGCTTAAAACTTATATTGTTTTCCAGAAATCTAAACCATGCAACATTGTAGATCCTGTTAGCACTTACAAATATTTCACTTGAGCTGCAAGACTATGTATTGCTTATATAACATCAGATATCTGCCTCTAATCTTCAACCTTCTAGCTCTGTTCTATTAGATACCTTCCTTTGTTTAGTATTACTAATCACGAACCCTGGAAATTTTTGAGCTTTTTGCGTGGATTGAAAAAGCAAATCTCTAGAAGTCACCTTCTCCAAAGAAGTGCTTCACTGACCAATGAAAGAGAAATGGTTCAAGGTTAAGTTTGGTATTTCTAGAAATTTTATGCAACCTGGGTTTCTTTGGCATTGAAGTGGTGATAAATGCTATGGGCAGCTAATATGCCCTTCTGGACCTATCATAAGTCAATAATTTGAATGGACCAAGGTTCTTTCCTTGAGAAATGACCTTGATTAGATGGAAACATTCATCCGGAATAATCATACTATGGATTTATGGATGGTGACTGATGATTTCATTTGGTTTGAAAAATGTGAATAGTGTTGGTTGAAGTGAAAGACTTTGCTTTTTTCTTGATTGCATAGGATTATCTTAAGTTGGGGAATGCTAAACAATTGGTATACTGTCTTGTTATAGAGAGAATAGGAGGGCCTGAATGTCAAATCAGATTTACTTTTTCTGAAGTTTTCTTCTTCCTTGTTGAAGAAGATTTATGTTTATTGCCTTTATTTCATAGGTCTGCATCTGCAAAAAAAACAGAGTTCAAATTTTGGTTGCTAATATAATGAGTTATAGAGCTTGCAATAAAAGCTGAGTTATATTGATCCATGGTTGGTTAATGACTATAGAGGTGTTCTTGGATGCTGAGTTGGAGATGAGATAGCAGAAGAATACACTCACCAGTCACCACCCTCAACAAATCCAGCAAGGGGATAAAAGCCATGAGATACTAGAAGTCTCCCAAAGGCCAAAATGTAGAATTTCGTTCAAAATAATAACTACAATAACAATCCACAGTATGATTATGCCCAATGCAGGTTCCCATGATGTTTACTTGTCAGTTATATTATTAAATATGAAAACAAAAATGTCGCCTAATTCAACTACTAAATGGTCTAATAAATGATACCTACATGAGATTTAATTAGGTGCTTTATGGTATGAGGGTTGTCAAATGGTCTCATGAAATGGACCTCCTTGCTGGGTTGTCTTAAGGCCAAGTTTGTCAGACACTGACGGTGTCAAACTCTCCTGATTGGTGAGAAATGGCATCCATCCAAATGGGCCAATAATATGTAACCGGATGCTTGATCATAAAATTCTCGATGAATTGCAATTGAATGTATTAATTAGTAAAAAATCAAAAATTAGCATAGGTTGTTCCTGACAATACGCTCATTTTTGTGGTAAAAGTTTCCTTCATATTGAAACATGAAATTAATCACATCCAATGCATCCTTTGCATAGGAGGTTTAGTACATTATAGAAAATTTTCTTCCTCGGATTAGAAAGCTTGTTTCTCACAATTGCTGGAGATGCCATGCTATGAAAAAACTTCATAGGCATTGCTTGCAAGATGTCTTGTGCATGCTACATGAGTTGTTAAGATATCCAACTTGACATCACAACCATTGTTATGTGATGGTTTAGCCTCTGATGCCAATATTTGATGCTAAAGGTGTCCATGGATCATGCTTAAAGAAGCATTTTTCATGAAGCCCACTCCATGAAACTCATTCTATGCATCTCCTTTCTAAATCTCATGTGGTTAGCACTTATTAGGTTGGTGGATAGTCATTTTGGTGAATTGGCTGCTGTATTTGACTATATAATTTGTGTTTTGGACTTACAGTTGCTTGTGTTGTCTTCCATGAAAACATGAGGAGGCTTTTTGAAACTTATCCTGTTGATAATGCATGTAGAGAGTTGGAGAATCCTATGCCAGTATAATAGTAGCCATGTTTGAGAAATTGTGATTGAAGTTGTTGTTTTGAATGAAATTCTGGCCTTTGGCTCTTCTGCTTCTCTTATCCCCTTTGTTGATTACTTGACGATGGTAATTTTATCTCTTTTTCTGCTCTTGTGCTGCCTTTTCATATCCATCTTGGTGTTTGATCCTGAACCATTATATATTTTCAATCTGTTACTCAGAAGACATATTCACATGCATGCTTTCAGAAACATTACTTCCTCAGCTCAAAAATGTCTGCTGTAGGATTTGAATAATGCAACTGCTATTCATAGAAATTGATGATAATCATAGAAAAAGTTGATACTAATGTTTTTGTTATCTTCAAATTCTTTTGAGTACTCTGTACGGTTATCCTGTTTATCACATTGTAGCCAATAAAACGCATGATACTTGTATGCTATGCTTAGCAACAATAGATCAATATCTATAAATGATCATCCAAGACACAGGTTTGAACTGTGCCAGTGAAACCACAGCACAGCACACATTGAACTGCTATAATCATAACCTTTAAAAGGTCAACCATTTTTGCTGCAGTTTGACAGTTTGTAGTTTTGCATCATTAACTTGTGGGTGATGGTATTACTCACGTGTGGTCGCATCTGAATGATAGTGGTTTTGTTTCTGAGCAGATCGAAACTTTGCCTCTGCTTCTCATGGATGTGCTGCTCCAGCGGAAGCTTGCTAGAGCTCAAAAGACCGAGCTGCAAATGCCCATGCTCAAAGACTTGCAGCTGTTGCCAAAGGAATTGCAACTGTTACCCAGAGGATTGCAGCTGTCGCCCGAGTATCTGCAACTGTTGCCCAGAGAATTGCAGGTGTCGCGACTGTTTCCCAAACAACTGCACCTGCTGCCCTAAGGACTGCAACTGCGACTGCTGCCCTAAGGACTGCAACTGCGACTGCTGCCCTAGCTGCGACTGCTGCCCTAAGGACTGCAGCTGCGACTGCTGCCCTAAGGACTGCAGCTACGCGTGCTGCCCGAAGAGCTGTCCCTGCTGCCCGAAGAGCTGCCCCTGCTGCCCGAAGAGCTGCCCCTGCTGCCCGAAGAGCTGCGTGTGCTGCCCGAAGAGCTGCTCCTGCTGCCCGAAGAGCTGCCCCTGCTGCCCGAAGAGCTGCAGCTGCTGCCCGAAGAGCTGCTTCTGTTGCCCTTCCGAATGTGAATGCCCTTGTTGCCCTTGCTGTGAGGTCCCATCCTGCAGACCAAGCTGCAATTGCTGCGAGGGATTCTTCTGCAAAACACATGGGAGCTGCCTTGATGTTTCCTGCTGTAGGCCCTGCTGCAATTGCTCGGAGCTTTCCTGCTTCAAGTCTGTTTGCTGCAATTGGGGTGTTTCATGCTTCAAATCCCAATGCTGTAGCAGGGGATTTTCCTGCTCCAAACCACGTTGCTGTGGCTGGGGGTTTCCTTGCTCCAAACCACGATGCATCCTTCCAAGCGTCTCCTGCCCTGAGTATTCCTGTGGCTGTATCTGGTCCTGCCCAAGATGTACAGAGGTACGCCTGTGCCCAAGATGCTCTAAAACTTGCTGTCTTAGTGGATGTCTATGTTAGGTTAGATCATGGCATTGTATTCCTCTTGCGTCCAGTTTTTTTGACATGCATATTATTCTATTGGAATTCTGAATCATAATATATTTGAAATTAAAATTTTTGTCCTGTTATCAATATCACAATGTTACTAGAATCCGTCGTCCTCTTTTCAATTCATTCTTCTGATCTTGTTTCAGAAATAGCAAGTATTTTTGGCCTAATACTAACAATTTTCAGTTTAGGGAGGATTTTTTTTTTTTCCTTTCTTTTTTCCTTTTTTCTGTCCCCATAGCCTCTATAAAGACTGCCAAGAACATTAGTAATGAAGGAAAAGGAAACCGGGACAATAATATCTACCCAAGGTTGCATGACAGATCCTTGGCGCTTCTGATCACTGTAAATGATCTTCAATTGACAATATCCTGCTCGAGAATTGTGTCCAGGCCTTGTTTGTCTCATACTTTCCAGTTGTGACTGCGACAGAGGCACCTTCCTCCCCTTTGCTGAATCATGAGGATAAGAAAATTCTTCTTATGCTACCGAGGGTGGTTGCACGGTACCTACTAGGATCTGCGCTCAATGAATCTAGGGAAATGGAAGTTATGATCCAGAAATATTCTAGGAAAAACATGGATGGATAAAATGCAGAGATGATCATGTGTGATACTATGAAAAATGAAAGTTGGTAAATAATGAGTTCTGTAAACGTTTTTTAATCATGTAATCAATGCTCAGATCTGCACCTAGAGTTACATATATTGGTCTGAATCGCCATATTGTTGCACTCAATTGCCAAATCAGAAGCGTTGCAGTAAATGCGATGTAGCTTTTAGTAAGAATAATTGGTGTACAAAGATGGAAAACTGAACCCTTTGGACGGGGCTTGATGGTTGTGCATATAACTATGGTTATTAACTGAATGGAGTGTGCATGGAAATCTGACTTATATGTTGGAAAAGTTTCCTTTTGATTAATTAAAGGTATGTTACAGAGATTGAGGAGTACAACTGCAGCTGTCAGGTTCATCAAGAGTGCTTGAAAGCTCACTTACATTGGTTGTGAGGATTGCCATTACTCAGAACAAGGAGATTGCAATGAAATGGAAAGTATATCAATAAATCAATACATGAAATTGAAAATAAGCGGCTACTTTTAAATATAATGAAAATTATGATTGAAAACAAAATTTACCTCGAAAATGTTTTCATTAATTACCTTCTAAGATCATTAAGCTTCCTTTAAAAGGGAAAACCACATGGAACTGGTTACCGAGTAATCAGGCCATCATTGGACAACTTATAACACTATAAAACATAGAAACTTAATAAAAAAAGCCCACCAAACTTGGCTCTCTTTTGTGCGTTTGCGCATCGCGGTGGTGGTCCGTCTTGGCTTGCTTGTGTATATTAGAGGTAATGACTTGGAAGTGTTTGGTGGGTTGTAAGCAAGCAAACTGAGACCTAGTTTGTAGAAGCTATTTTGATTTATGAGAGAAGCCATTTCAAAGTATTATTGAGCTGGATTTCTCATAGGGTGGGCGACTCGGTGGGGAAAAAAAAGAAAGGATGGTTTGATTGACGAAGTTATACTTTGAAGATCAATTGAATTAAAGAATTTTTCATTCGATGAAAGAAATTCTTCCGAAAAAAAATTATAAACATGTCAAAAGCTGCTCTTACAATATATTATGCATGTATTTATAAGAAATGATACTCTAAGTTTAGTTTAGATATTAAATCCAATATGAAATTATACTCGAAATAAAATTCGATAATAAGAAAATATTTTAGAACTATTACAAATATAAAAAAATTAGTCAAAATTTGATACTGTTTTTAATTAAAAAAAAGTTTTTAAAAAAAAAATTGCTCGCAAATATGCTACCTACTTCCATATTTGCCTTGATTTATTCGATCCTAATAAATGCACCCTGTGCTGCATCAGTGAGAGTTCATTCGGGTTTACTTCCGAGTAATTTTAGGAGAACTGAACGTTTGATTTCCCGCCTGCCAGACACAGCACCATCCGGCTTGTGACAATCTGTCCAAGGAGGGGCCCATTTTTAAATCCTGTCCTGTCCCATTCTGCTGTTGTACGTGGCAGAATTCTATTTGCCACAGGTCGGTCCGTAGTAAGTGGAAGGACAGCGCTTCGATTAGCCCTCCCAAAAGAAACGTGACGTCTCACGTGGTCGGATCCCTCTTCCACTCGCCCCCACGAGCCAAAATCCTATCCCTAGATGCAATTATGCGAAGCATCCCGGATAACAGCCACGTAATCCAATCCATCCAACGCCCACTATCAAGCGGATTGACTACGTGGCAACTATCCACAAACTCCCTCATAGATGTGTCCAAGGAGATCCCAGCGATTGGACCTTATGGAATCTTTTCCGTCCTCTATCCTACAAAATAAAGAAGAACCCCAATATGTCCTCTAATCACAAAACTGCCATACAACTACAAAGAGCATAGAGAAGCCGAAAGGACAAATCCGTAAATAAGTCGAACATATCTGGGCAAACTCATTTCCATCCTGTATTACAGTGTATCCGAACCCTTTCTGATGTGCCGACGTTTCCGAGGTCATCGCTGACCGGGGAGGAGCTCATCGCCAACTCCCACCTCATCCCCGCCACGATGGCCGGTGCATCGCCGGAGATAAGATCCGGGACTACATCAAGTCACACTCTTCCTCCACTGCCACCATTGTTTTCCGAGAGCCGGCGATCAGCTCGCCGCCCCCTGCCCCAAAAGTGGTAGCTTTCTCGAGCCGGCGGCCAAATTACCGCGCTCTGAAGATCCTCAAGCTGGACATGATTTCCCCTGGCGTCTAACATTCTGGCGGCTTGGACGAGGGCGAGCAGCCCGACCGACCTTAATATCGATCCGACGAGAGTGGATCGAGTTCAATGTAATCTCGGGAACCTCCATATCACGCCCCCACGTCAGCAGCATCGCCGCCCTACTGCATAAGGCCTTCCCGAGTTTGAAAAATTTTTAATAATAAAATTAAAAGAATACGAAGATAGAATTCAAACTCAAGATTCCTGCTATGATATCATTGATATCTTGTTAAAATCATCATTTATTTCAAAAACTTAAGCTTATAAAATAAAATAAATTTATTTATATATTTTATATTTTAAAAAAATAAAAATATATAAATAAATCTCCTACATCCTATCAACTTAAATTTTTAGAATAAGTGGTGATTCTAACATGCTATCAGAGCAGAGGTCCTAAACTAGGCCTCGACAATCTCAATTCCTCAGCTTTCTCTATCGTTTTCGCGTCAGCCAGCGATGTCGTAACATACCATAGAATGGTTCGAAACGTCGGAGGGCTCGAAGATGCCGTGTGCAAGGCTGAAATCTCCAGCCCACCGGGTGCGAATGTCATGGTGACTTCTAGCGAGCTTGTATTTGATTCAGTAGAGCAGATCTCATTTGCTTCTATAACCGACGCAGCAGTTGCCGATTCGCATAGCTTTGGATGAATCTCATGGCGTGATGGTACGCATAGTGTGAGGAGCCCCATTGCTGTGAGCTGGCGCACGAGTCTTGGGTCTTCCGTTTAGGCTGGCTATGTAATAGTCTCTGAGAGGTTCTACGTTTGATTAGGAACAAGGGAAAAAAAGTTTGGAAGATTTGAATTTCTGATTGGCTCAGCAATAGCCAAGGGATTTATGACTAAGCAAAGAAGAAATCCAGCAGATGGAGGCTGTAAAATTCTCAGGTAGTTCGAATGATCAAATGGGAAGATCAAAAACTGTCAGAATGTGAATATATTGTTAATTGAAATAAGAGAACCCAAAGAGTGTGTTTAATTTGAAGAACCTGCTCTTCAATTAAAAGGTATATTTCCCATTTTTTTTCCCGGTTGTTGATAAAGGGACATTAGGCACCTTAACAACCTGCGTCATCATAAAAGCAGGAGCATTTCATACTTTATGCTCCTATTATAAAACAAAAACCTAATCCCAGATAGTTGAGATGATATTGAACTATCAGGTATCGCTGCATGTCCAGTTTGTGTATTATCTTAATAATCATCACAAAGGCATCTCATTCTGTAACTAAGTATTATAGAACAAAGGCAGCAAATAAACCCCCAAAGCTCACAAACCAGTAAGAAACACATCAATTAATTTTTTAAAGTTATCATTTCTCAATACTAATTCCATTTGGCATAAGATTGTAACATAGTTCTAATTATTATTGCAACATAATAGCCAGAAGTCTTATATCCAGATTCAAAACAGCAAGTCATATCGTTGCAGTGGCTTATTCTTGAATTTTTCGAAGTGCCAACGGGCTAAAGTCACTAGGTGTTGGATACCGGGGTTCAATCCCACCGTCACCCTGATTTTGGCCAGGCTTCAACAACAACAACAACATAGGACGAAAGAACTAGAATTGTAACAAAACGGACACATTTCTCACCCAACTGGTTGAACCATAAGCCAAAGCCTGCATGATACCAGCAGTAAATAACTGTCAAGAACAACTACTGATTCCCCAACCAACCATCGGAATAGAATTGGAACATTTTTTACAATGCAGCCAAGTTATAACTTCCACATATGCAAAACATCTGAAGACAAGAATCACATCATTATGATAGCAAAAATTGTCTGAAAAGCACAAGTTCAAGAACGAATTATCATAAATCCAAAGACTCCATATGAAACACCAAAAGTTCATAATATGATACATTAAAGATTCAAAAAATATATCAAAAGAAAATAATAATGATCTCCATTCAATGATGCATATCCACTGATCTGCTGTATCTTCTTTTTCCTAGAAATCTCTTCCTCCACCCTGTTATCATCTACAGTTTTGCTGAAAACAACGCCATAGATGAAACATCCTAAATACCCCTGATGTTGAAGCAGACCACGCAGATTGGTACCCACAACTGCTGAGCAGATAAAGAAGAAATTGAAACTGAATTTAGGTGAGAGATCTGCAGTGTGCTGGCATTCAATCTGTTTTAGAAGAATGGATGTATTAAGTGTGATAATCACAGGGATGCACGACCATTCTTTCAATCCATGTTCCTCTTCTGATTCCTCTGGATCTGTTTTCTTGCGAATTTGACAACAAGACTGATGTGAAATGAGGTAGTACAAAGGACTACAACAGCATAACCAGCCTTAACTATTGCTGGCCTTCAACCACCAGCGACACAAGCTCATTTTCTTGCCATTGACCTCTGGGCCTTAACCAAGCAGGACAGAACCTTCTAAATTTCTCAGGTATCCACCTGTCAAAATTATGAAGTACAATATTCAGCAAACAAAATGGTTTGCTACATAAACCAAGGTGACAGTCAGGAAACTACATAGACTAAAACCAACTCAAGAAAACAACAATAATAAGGCATTATCTTTACAAGTGGTAGCACTTAGTCGTCCTTGAATTGTAACTTACGTATTGACTCTTTCTCCAATAGCTCGCCTCACGGAAGAGTTAAGCCCATAAGCAATTGAATTGAATAGCCCCTAAATCAGGAAGACGTGAAATAATAAACTGGAGCAGACATGAAACAGATATACATAACACAACTATTGACAGATACTCTGAAGATACATGACAATGTATATACAATAGGACCATTCCTAATTATGTTTCACTTTACTCAATCTGCAAGCTTATTGATTATGAAAATATGTAGAACATTCTTGTACTAGATCCACTCTGCAGTATAAAAAAACTTAAAAGGTTACTGCTTCAATGTGGTCTTACACAAGTTTGTCACTAAGAGAATATTACAGGTTTCATATTGCTGGACTATACAGAGAAATCCCCCTGATAGGAGTCCTGACAGAGCCAATATTCAAAGTTTCTCGAACAATTACTCAATACAATCTGAGGTTCTCATCTAAATGATTAGACAAAATAGTATATTCACCTATATCCTCATATAAACCAGAACCACATCTAGTCTGCCTATTCAGGTATCTGATCTTAGGAAACCAATTCTCTAAATATTTATAACAATAACAGTATGCTCTCAATAGAGACATGGTTTGCATTTATCAGCGTGTAAAGAAGGGTCTTTTTAGTTTTACCTGCCAAAGGATTTTTCTATTGTGTCTTTACCAACCCTAGCTCTTACAACAAGAATATCAGGATAAAAGGTATCATGGACAAATTTAGCAGGCATTTCTTTATTAAATGTACTTTCAAGCACAGGCAAGTCAGGAGGACTTATCAATATAGGTAAAGCAGCTTGTATGGACGATTACATACAGTTCTAGACAGTAACCAGTTCCCTAGCGATGGTATTCCATATAATACTAGAATGTTTCGAAAGATATTTGGAGACAGTTATCAAGTATATCAAATGCAAGAACCATATCATTTTTAGACTCAACAGAAAAAAAACAAAAAAACAAAAAAACAAAAACAAAGCTTACCAGATTGACATAAAACTTTTTTTCTGGTTATTTACCCAACTTAAGAGTAAGAACATAACAAAGTCGGGTATAATTATTTAAGATGTGAGCAGATGTAGAGTTAACAAGAGTCATGGGTTTGTGTGGAGGAGGGATGCTCGGTCTCATTTCACTTGAAAATGTCTCATTTTTATTATAAAAAAGAAAGTGATATTGGATTCTGGGCGAAGAAAGACTTGAAGGTTTTCACATTATATAATAGAAGTAATATAGCCTTGCTTTCTATGATTGTAAGAAATGTCTGTCAAACTTATTCACACTGTAAATATACTTCAGCCTAAATAATATACACCTCAGTACTTGCGCTGGTCAAGTCAATAAAATAGAGACTATAAGACCAGACCCAAGAACCATTGGTCATTACGGATCTTTTCTATCACTAACCAATTGCATTAGCCGGATGTGTGATCAAGTATAATCAACATGAGTTGCTTATGAGTAAGTAAAAATCCCTGGGGTGTTTTACTCTTCTTCCTCTGCCATTCACAAGTCAAAACACTGTCTTTTTGGTGCCTTTGACATGCTGAGCATGTGTTTCTCAATGTCTACATACATAATTTATGAGGACTACAATAATACTATTTACACACATTGGTTGCTTTAAATTTAATTAGAAATATTGATGGTATGGATTGACAAAACATGATATATCTTGACAAGGATCCTATAACATAGTAACTAGTTCCAAGATTTCTAAATAACCAAAAGTTCAAAAATTGCATCAACTATTTGGTTGTCATAGGTCCTCATGTCAACTAACAAGTATAGCTCAGGTAGAAACAGAAACATATTTGATGAGAAAGAAGACAAGCATTCACTTAGTTCCTCAAAATATTAAGGGGATGCCATGTTGAACTTTTAATAAGAAATAGTTGGAATAGCTGTATCTCATATCTTCTACCATTCATTTGATCCAGTCAAATTACAAAGAAAAAGAAAACATAAGCTGCAGAGCATGAGAAATTCAAAAAAACAATTGAAATTACAAAATTAAGAGAAGATGTACCATAAGTCCAGCAAACCCAACATCAAGAAAAGAAAGCCAAAAGATCTTGTGCCCTGGATTAATGAAGTCATATAGACGGTTGATTGTTCCAAATGCCCAAGACCCTATCAAAATCAAAGGATAGTAGCCCCACCTATTTACTGCCTACAAAAGAAACAAAAGCAGATATCAGCAAAAATATTTTGATTTGCTTGCAGCATAGGTCATGATATTTTCATTTTACTTGCAGCCGACAATTGTATACAGTTTCATACAACAAAAATATCAAAATGCAACATATCTTGGTATGCCCATATGGAAGCTTTGCATATTGATAGTTCGAAGTTCGGGCAACCGGCCGTGACTTTCGAGCTAGAACTGAGCATTTACCAGGCCAGGCCAGATTCAAGCTATGACGAGGTTGCGCCTGGCTGACCTTGACCCAACCAGGCCTGACCTAACTAGGCCTTCAAGCCACAGCAGGAGAGAGTGATCATGGAAGAAGAGGATGCATCGGCCTCCTTTGCCTACTTTTGGCTATCCCCCTTCCCTCATTGGACCAGCCACTACCATTGTCTATTGTCTGCCACCCCATCACTATTAGTGTCTTGCCCGAGAAGAAGAGAGAAGAGGGGAGAGGGGGCAAGACTTGCTTTCAGGTGGGAGGGATGCCTGAGAGTGAGTGAGTGAGTGAGTGAGAGAGAGAGAGAGAGAGAGGAAGAAAAAGATAGGAGAGAAGGGAAGAAAGTGAGAGAGGGAGGGGCTGCCGGTTTGCCCCTACTGGCCTTCCCTCTACTCTCTCCTCCTTGTATAATGCCCCTATCTTCCCTTGTTTGCTTCATTTGCCTCCTCCCTTCCACTCCACATAAATTGAGGCAAGATCTAGCAAACCACTCTCCCCTCTTTGAAGATTAAGTCAGGATCCAGCTAAACTTCTCTTGCCTTTTCCTAGATAGGACCAAAATGGGCTAATAGCCTAGGCCTCCTCCCCTTCATTATTCCACTCCTCAAAAATTGAGGCAAGATCTAGCCAAACAAGTCTCCCCTCCTTGAAGATCAAGACAAGATCTAGCCGAAATACTCTCCCCTTTGCCGAGATAGGAGAAAGATGGGCTAGGGGCCCTGGCGTCCTCCCTTCTATTCTCCCTAGATCACCAAAATAGACTATTTTAACCAATATAGATTATTAGTTCAAGCTCCTCACCAGAAGGTGAGCCATCAAATCAAGACCCACTTGGGTTTTAGCTCAAGCTCAGGCTGAGGCTCTCAGAGACTTTTGAGCTTAGGCACAGCCTAGAGCCCAAACAATTTAGGCTAGACTTGGCCAAAGGGAGGTCAAACACAAGCCCAACCCATTTGCAGCCCTAAACATGTGAGGATATTTTATTGTTGAAAAAGGCAAGACATTTCCATACATCAAAAAAAATCACCTGTAAGGTTGTTTTGTGGATTCTCTGTATCTGTATTGCTTATTAAACCCTTGGGAACGCTGAGGGGAACGTTTTGAGAAGATGCCAGATGATATCATGGAGAAATAATTTTTGTTCAGGTTTATAGGTGGCACTTACAATAACAATCTTTTAAGATTACTGAGTGGAATCACATAAAGAGAAGCAATGAAGGATATCATGGATTCTGATATCTTTGTAGTTTGTATTTTATGTGTGCTTTATCTCATCATCTTTTTGTACTCAAATAAGAGGGCCAAATGCTGATATAAGTCTATAAACTATTGGGCTATTAACCAGTAACAAATTTACGCATATCTTGTCTTAAAAAAGATTGCCAACTTCATTGGCTCTTCTGACCAAAACCTAAAGTACAATCTAAGAATGGAAGTTTTTACTAGGTCTAGCTATCAAGTTCAGCTAATTCTACACTTGGGAATCATTACATTGCCACAAAAGATTAAAAAAGTCCACCAGGCATTGCCGCCTAGATTGACCTTCGTTCGTTCCCCCATCCTAATGGTAAAAGTTGAACAATGAAGATTATCAAGGCCATCTAGGTTATAGCTGGTGGCTCAAAAAATCCAAGAAAAACCTAAAAAGCATGATTTAAAGTTCTTAAGATAAAAGATGAGAGTAGTTCCATATATAGGTGGATAAGATACAACTACAAAAAGAATAAGCTGTTCTTAGACCAAGGAAATCCACTAGAACAGTTATATCACACATAGGATGTGAAAAACAAAGGTGGATAACATAAAATTCTATCATATCCATCTTTAGACAAGTAAGTTGTTTTTAGACCAAAGGAAATCCACCGGAAACAATCATAACATTGCAGGATGCGGACACAAAGGCGGATAGTTTAGAAAATCTATCATAACTATCAAGCCTTGTCCAAATGGGCCCTCTTAGCGTAAAAGAATCTAATAAAACAAAATAATTATGTCTTCTGAACCCCTCAATCCGTGAACATAATCCTCCACTAGTACAAATTTTACTCACTGACTTGTTTTCTCTCTGATTTTCAATATCTATACATAGCTTGAACTAGCAGAATGATTGTTCTAATTTGACACACAAAAGCACAGTCATGATGAGCCAACAAGGTGAAATTATCGTATCAGCAGACTAATTAAATTGTCCGCATAATTCTGGTTCTTAGAAGATGGATTAGAAGTGTGTCAACTGTCAGGTAATAAGAACAAAGTATCAAGGAACGATCACCTATTTTACCTGCATTAATTTTCTTAAAAAAAATGTTAATCCATTACAGGGTAAAGTAGTAAACGGCATCTGAAGCACATCGACTTTGAAAGATTACTTTTCTTTGTTGTGAACTATATATTCATATTACCTTTTCTGCCCTTGTATCAAAATGGCGTGACTGATCTGACATGCCCACAGCCATCTGCAAATTGGTTATTGAAACAATAGCTTACACATTGTAAATATCCCAGGAGTTACAGCAGAATTCTCAACTAAATGATTTTGAATGACGATGAACTGTTCCAAGACAGCAATCATCCCATTACAAATTTAAGGAAATGCCTTAAAGTGAACTTACCCGTGTTGCATTATTTAGCATGCGAGTCACTTGAAAGTATGTAAATCCATTGTACAGAATGGCACTCCAGAGTGGACCATAAAATGTTATTAAGTGAGCTACCTGCAAAAGAAAAATATACAGTCTCAAAACTCATGCAATAACTAATTAAACTAACCGAAAAAATAGAGGAATGTGCAGTAAACTATACATATCAACAGTCTCTCACAAATATGTATAAGAAATTGGTTTATGGATCCTGTTAAAAAAAAAAAATGCTGCTTTTGCTGCCTAGGCATGGCCACCTGACAATAGCCTAGGCACTTGCCTTTATATTTCGCATCAAGTTTGTGTACAAAGAATGAGATTATGAGATTAATTGATGAATTGGTATTAACTGTTGCCAAGCAGGTACTTCCTATCAACTCGTTATACTCATTTCTCCTTGTATTTTTTTTCTTTTTAAATTTATTATTTGGCTGCCTTGATGTTTGGGTATCTGCCTAAGCATGCACATAACACCTAGGTGCTAGTGGCCACCTGTCTGTATACCATCTTTTAAGACAAATTGAGAGTAACATATTTCAGAAAAACAAATGAGCATATGTATCCCAGTGAAGTTAAAACCAAAAAAAAAAAAGACATCATGTACCAAAACCTATGATCTCATTTGCCATGATGTAATTACAACAGCTAACAACTCTTGTTTATTAAATTACAGGTAGGTTGCAAGATAAACTCTCAGGATACTTTTAAACACCACATCCTGCTTCTAAAACCCTTGTTTATTAATCTGGTATTTTAAGTGTGCCAGAGATATTGATTGTAAGTAGTTGCATAGTTCATCAGTATAAGTCATATGTTTACATAAAATTTGTGAATACAATATGTAATAAAATAACCGATGACTGTTCCACTTGATGATTTTTTTTTATCATGCAGAAAAGTTCATTACATATCCAAGGCTAAGCAAACACCAGCCAGGTGTTGCCATATTCTATCAAGCTTGCCTATGTTGTCATCGGGCCTAGTTGCTATGTTAGTGGGCCTGAATATGGAGTAGATATATGATCATGTCCATGATAAATTATAAGGGATAAATTGTCATTCTCCCATTTCATATTTCACAAGCTCACTTCCTTCAATAACATGTACAGGTAGCCACGTATGGTGAATATATCTTGAAGTTGCACTTTCTCCAACTTCCTTTATTTTTCTGTGTCTTCTATCTCTTCAACCTCTATCACTGTAACCCATTTCTTTTCACTCAATTCGTGGTACTTTCCTGGTGCTTGAACTAACACTTGGAGAGCCAATCCTTCACTATGCTCCAATGCTTTCTTCCTTTTATAAGATCTGATTGAGCCTATAATAGTTTCACAAATGTGTGAATCAGTCACATAATTTTCTTTGTACCCAGTCTGTTTGCGATTGATGACCCCATTTTAAACACCTAAGCAGATACGAAATGCACATTATCATCCCACAGATTTTTCTCACCACTTATGGTCAACTGAAGCACAAAGCACTTGTGTACAAAGATAATCAACGGAAAAAAATGTCAGTTGCTGTTAGATTTGTTGCTGTTCAAGCAAACAAAAGATTTTCTTGTTCAAGTTTGTCCATTCTTACTATCTCTGATGTTTAATCCAACTATGTAGGTGAAAATTATAAGTAACTTACCATGTGCATTTTACATCCATTTAGTTCATTTTAACCTTTCTCCAAAGGTCAACTAACACCCATGCTTCCAGTGACCTAAGGCATGCTAAAAGATGTGACCTCCTCTCCTCCAATAGCTGGTGATTATGACTCTGATGGATAGAGCCACGTAAATAGTTGTCCCATGACTAGGCTTTGGAAAGCATGGAACTGCAAGTCAGTTCCATTATAAAATTCATTTTGACATATTAACTGAAAAAAAGAGATCACTTATTGAAATTAGATTCATCCAACAGTATCGCCAACATCATTATCTTCATCATTAAATATTGTGTCAGAAAACTATAGTTCTCATACAGGCTTGTTTCAGGAGTTGAGCAAAAAATAAAGAGATTCAATCCTTCAGCCCTTTTTTGTTCTTTTTACTAACATTTGCCCCTTGCTTATTTCGGTTACATCTCTATTACAAGAACTGGGGATTAAAGTTTCATAAATGTGTCAAATGACTTCTAAGATTAGCCGTGCATTCTCTATGTCCATGCTTCAGTCATTACTATGGATATCATGAGATTTTTCAAATAAAAATATTGCTAGTTCATCACTACGGATATCTTTTACTTTATATTTCAAAGAACATGATTTACATATTCATACTGCATTTGTCACTTCTCAGATTGTCGTAAAAAATTAAATTATATGTTAGACTCTGCAATTATGTAAATATGCTTTTTTTCTATATTTGTATCTTTTATGAATTATCTTTTTATAAATTCTTGATAGTTAATGTTTCAACCAAAATTAGAACCAAAGATACATAGTGTTGTTTAATATATGTCGTTGACTAGTTTTACTTATAGTAGCTATTTTCTTTATTTGGGTTTTTATATTGTCTTAGGTTTTTTTCACCAAGCATTGGCCAAAACAATCAAAAAACTAGAGCAAGATTTCATACTTTGTTTCCTAAGAGAGTTATCATGTTTATCTTTAAAAAAGTGCATCCACCAGGAGGAATAATCATTGAATGAAATTGTTTCCTTTACATATACTCTTCAAAACAAAAATATAGATATTTTTAAAAAAATAATACTGGGTGAATCAAGGAATGATTCTAAGGGGTTCATGGAAGGCAAGAAAGAATTCACCTCAAGAAAACTAGCTTTTAAATAAAACAATAGTGGGCTTTGTCCTTAAATGGGCTTGCAAATCAATGATTGTGCAACATCAAAAGGCTAGGATCTTGAAGCTACATCATTCTAATATTTTAGGAAAAATTCCAGGGTTCGAAAAACAAAGAAATTTTCAATGACTGCACTTCATAGAAAATTCTATCAATTCCATTTTTCAGTATTCTCCATATTAAAGCTTTCAACAAACTTTATTGAATCCTTCTTCATCACCTTCAGTGTTCCAATCAAGGATTCATGTTAGGAAGAAAACAATTACCAGGATGGGTGCATGAAACCGGTGCTCTCTTGAACTATGATATCCCAAACATCCAGATCTGTCCCGACTATCTTGGCGACATCTCAACACTTAGGACACACCAGAATGGTTGGGATGGAGTAGGAGAACTAGGATAGTTTTTTCTTGTCCTTCTTACTCTTGTTGTTAGTGTCTGTTTCGTCCATCCTGACCATACCTTCCTAACCTGGTTCCCTGCCACATCCTAGAAGCAAATTGAGATGGGACCGGATACCAAGATTTAAACCCTCGGTTCAAATGGTATGAATGGAGGAAAAGGTAGAAATGCTATCTTGAAATACAAATATCTGAAAAGGAGGCCTTTTTTCTCCTAGTAGTATACCCATGATGCCTTGTGGGTCCTCAAAAACCAAATACGCAAATATGTGTCAGATCCGTCAAAAGTAGCAAACAGTTTTATGTCAATCATTTACCACTACATAATGCATGAAGACTGATTAAATGTGTTAATGGTGTGTAAGAAACTAGAGGCCTTGAGATGCAAAGTTTTATGAGAACTGGTTATCATTTGAAGGAAAAACGAACAAGTCAGTAAGGTTGCACATCTACACAACAAAGTATAACATGCCTTTCCTGTGCGTGCAGGTTCACTCCAACACCAGGCACCTGGTCGTCCATACTCACTGCCTATAGAGCGTATGACAGTCGTAACTAGTGAAGTTCCTGTCAAAAGATAGTAAAAGAATAACTGCATCCTTGAAAATGTACATCATTATTCTAGGCAATATCAGTAGTGGAGAATCACAATCAAGAAAGCAGGCTAATTAAATAGATGGATATAACAAGCTGCACTAAGCAAATTAAACTCTACATATAAAAACAATGTTAACATTTTTGAAAAAAGTTCACCAACAACATTTAACTCTCAATTCTGTAGCATTACGCATGAATAGCAATTCAGAAGAGCACATAACAACAGAAGCACAACTAACTAGATGAATAGACATAAGCAACTAAAATGAGTTTAAGAGCTCATTAACTGCATTAATGGATATGTACTTTTTTACACGTCACAAGCATTTCTGTATCAAATAATAGGAAAATGCCAACTTAGACAATCGACAAGAGTGGTTCTTATGGAAGAAAAGTTCAAAGGAATGTTCCCAGGTGACTATAATTGACAGGCCATAACCACAACTATCCACCTTTTTCCCAACTAGTTGGGGCTGGCTCCTATCATTGGCAGGCCAAGACACTTAAATTCTTGCTGGATTCAGTCACAGAAACTTGTTTCAGGAGAAATGGTACTGAATTGTAATGGGGAGAGCCTAGTAGTAGAGTACTCGACAACAATTTGTAAAAGATAAAAGTGGCCTGAGGTGCACCCTTATCCAAAATTAAATAAAATGGAGGCCATTCAATGCATAAAAGAAATTAGTAGATAAAGCCATATGCATTATGTATGTCTCAAACATACATGGTGTTGAAGTCTGTAGAATAGTCGGCACAAACATCATGTAGCATGTGCTGTCTTTTCCTGTAGACAGAACATCTTATGGCAATCTCTACCATAAAAATAGCTTCTATTGGTAGTTCAAATCTCAAGCCTTCATAGCCAAAAGAAAGATCTAGCGAAGCTAAGCAAGCCACAATATACTGTTTGGAATTTCATCCATACTGACTATGAAAAGGAAATAATAAGATATTCAGATTGATTCATGCAGTTCATAATAAGTTGGAACTGCATTTACTAATTGCAGTTCAAATAGATTCTGTGGGAAATCTCTACCATGAAAATAGCTTCTAATGGCGGTTCAAATCTAAGCCTTCATAGCTAAAGACAATGATCTAGTGGAACTAAGCAAGCCACCATGCTGTTTGCAATTTCATTCCATGCTGACAATAAGGGGAACAAGGAGATAGAAACTCGCTTTGAATCATGCAGTTCACAGTAAGCTGGAAGCACATTTACTGATTAGCTATAGCTCTATAAAACTTGCCACTCAGGATAAGGTCCCGAGATTCTCAGGAGCGGTAAGAGCCAACTCATATAAGCAGGTGGTACCTAGTCCATGTGCTTCTATTATTTGATCAACATCCGTTCGAGGAAACAGAAAGGAGCTATCACATAATTATGCAATATTTTCAGAGAAGAAAAGGTACCTCACCATAGGGACCACTTTGATTTAATAGAACTGGCTTTGATGTATTTCAATTGCATAAGTTCATAACTACAAGTAAGTCTATGAATGTGGCTGCAAAAAACATGTTTATATATGATCATTTTTGTGAATATAAGTTCAATATGAACTGTGCCTGTAGAAACTCCAAAATATGAAATTAATCCTTTTTCGTCCTTCATCTGAATTTTTCTCTCTTTTTTTTTGGAAGAGGGGGGGGGGGGCAGTGTTTCTTTTTATTTTATACATTCATTTTAAGTCTTCAAATGCCTCTCTCATAAATCATAACTACTCTTCTCCATCCCTTCATCTGAACTTCAAGCCATTATCCTTATTTTTGTTGAAGCTTTCAGTGCATACTGCAAAACCATTACACTTCATCTCTGAAAAGGCTATTCATTACCCAAGATATTATTCAATTCGAATTGTATTTTTGCCAGATTTTTATCTCCATACATGCTATTCTTAGGCTTCATAAGATAAGCTTAAGATATAGGTTTAGTTTCAACCCTAGAATGCGGAAAGGGCTTCAATGAAGTTCCTAAAAAGAGTCAATTATGGATTTTTAGAAGGGTTTTCTGCAGAAAATTAGAATGGGAAGAGTCGAACGAAAAGCATACCCCAAACATACAAGTGAAAAACTGATTCAAAATCTTCAACATCCGTTTTGTGTCGAACAACTGTTCGGTGGAGAGTGAATGCAATTGTTGTAGTCCACAAAAATGATGCTACACAGAAGAAATGTGCAGTATAGTCTTGAGCATAGCAGAAAAATCCATTTGACGGATCCCTGCAGGATGGAACAAGAAAACAGTGTCATTCTGGAGGAGTCATTAATATAGAGAATGATTACAGAATGAGGGCATCATTAGATAACATTAATGAGGAAAACATAGCAAGCTTCAAAAATTTATTCATAGTCATGACTTCATTTAATTGAAATTTATATCCACAAAAAAGCTACAGAAATGATAGCATGAAACTACCTATATTACCTCAGAACTATAAGTAGTTTTTTTTTTTTTTTGTGTGTGTGTGTGTGTGTGTGTGT
>JAOXJJ010000069.1:7145415-7205965 GCA_025769935.1 Phoenix roebelenii
GGGGGGGCCTAAAGGGAAGAAAAGCAACCAAAGAAGCAAATAACATTTTTTTTTCTTTTTTGCTTCCTTAGGTCCCTAGAGGAAAGGTCTCTGAAAAATAAAGGAAAAACTTCATGATAACCAGCATCCCAAGCAAGTTATTGTTATAATCATAACTAAGAAGGCCCTTAGCATCTGTGAGGGTCAGGTATATAAGTTATTATACTACAAGTTCTGGTAACAGATGCAACCTTCAATAGTTTTGCTCCAATCAAGGATTTCTAACATTTTATGAATGGAAGATTTTATAGGCATATTAAACCGGGAAAATTATTGTAAAATAATAGAAAAAAGCTTCAATAAGCATGCCAACAGTCAATCTAATAGTGGTTTCAGTTATTTGGTAGGATTTTCTGTACTTTTGCACAACATGGTCTGCAAGTTACTTCAAAATTTCTTGGGCCTGCAACAATCAGTTCCACAAGCAAGATGCATATTGAATAGCACAGTAAAGCTGCCCATTTAGCAAATCGATAGCCATATCCAGAAAAATCAAATATCCTAATTAATGGGATAAGCAAACAGGTTTCTATCTGATGATTTGATCTAGTTTCGGGACTGAACAGATCTAAAGCTCAGAAACTATATTAGATCAAGGGTTCTTATTTCAAATCTGCAATGAGACAAGGCTGTTCATCTTGGAAGAAAGTATCTGGCAAACCTCCAAACTACTGCACAACTAAAGTGCTGGGGAAAGAAAGGCCAGGATGGTTCAGCCAAAATAATAACAAAAAAGAAAGTAGTGTTTTATTCTAATTAAAAACTCCATATGTAAGCCAGCCAGTGTAATGCTCCAAAGGAAAATAAAAAAATACTTTGGTGAGGGAGATATAGATATTTTCCTCATCAAAAACAATATATTGATGTTATTAAACAAATTATCTGTTTGACCCACTAAAGAGCAAAATAAAAAATTCAGAAGGCAATAGTGCTAATTTTGCCATTAAAATCAAAGAAGCATACCCAACTATAGTGAAGAAACTGCAAAACATGTCCTGCAACATCAAAACACTTGATCAGAAGAAACCTTGCAGTGTAATAATTATTCATATGTAAGAGATATGCATAGAACCGAAATGTAGACAAAGTATTGACTAAACCTTTAACAAGAAACCAAAGGGAAACGAGCAAAAGAAGAATTCCAAGCTACTATAGAAAGAAAAAAAGTTGCATTTTTAAGGATGTACTGCATGTACATATGAAAATAATGGTTAACTCTAGATTAATAACATGTTTCTTCAGCTTCAAACAGAAATCAGACTAAAATTTACAGTAGGCATTTCATTTAGGATTAGAGCCATAAATACTTAATGCATGTGCATGTGACCACTTCACTTAACTAAGATAGGAGGCAACTTTGTAAACCATGTCCAAGGAGTTTGATAGGTTTCTACTCTGCCTCCCCCTCTCTACCAATTCATCTTCCATCATCTCTCTCATGTTTGATCAGCCAACCTGGTGGTTAAACTGATTACCCGCTAACGTGGCTCCTGCTCATGTAAATGGCTAGTCTGGATTTGATAACTCTGACCAAGCCCTAACTCGAAGGCAAGGAAGCTAACTCATTGCCCTTGGAGGAAGCCACAATAGGAATAATTGGAGATGGAGCATAAAGTTGACACTAAATAACCGGGATCAGTTTGCTGGTTATGGTTACGATTATCTTTTAAAAAATAAATAATGATATAAAAAAATACATGCTCACATACATATCCAAATCAACATAGCTGTGTAGCTGAAATTGACATATTAAACCTGCCAACCGTACCAGCATCCAAGCAAATGCAAATGAAAATCATTTGTAACTCCTAGAACCTACAGTTTATAAGATGGATATCATTCGTTTCCTCTATTGACATATTAAACCTTGCATCATTCAGCATTAATGCATCTTGAATCTACTAGAGTGCAGCATCTTCATGTCACAACCTTTCATGTGCATCGAGCACAAGTAGTAACTTCAGATTCCTATCCAGCAATAGGCCCATTCATCTCACTTCAGCCATGAAATAATTAAAGAAAAACTTGAGAACATGCTGAAGCTTAATTGTATGCAAGGAGCTGTCCCAACCATTGAATTAGGTTAGCACATTGTCAAAGTGCCCAACCGATCCCTCATAATTCAGTGCATCTGACGACCACTTAGTGGTTATAACAACAAAATAGTACTCAAGTTTTCGTTGTTGCCTGCAGGATCTATTCGTTCTCCGACATTATTTCTGTATTCATGGAAGTAAATATTGCCATACATCGAGACTATAAATCTATAACTACTAAAAGAAAGAAAGAGAACTAGAACCCTAACTGCATACCTCATCAGAAAGAAGTCAAAGGATATACAAAAGAAGAGCAGAGAGAAGAGGAGATGGGATTACGGAGAGGGCGAGGAAGAAGACGAGCTTGAAGGAGAACTTGTGGAGCTCTTTGAAGAGGAGGTAGCAGAGCACGATGAAGGCCGATCCCCCCAGCGAGAGCGCCGCCGTCCCCGTGCTCACCGCCGCCAGGATCCGGCGATCTCCTATAGTCAGGCTCGCCGCCACCGTCCTCATCGATTCGATCACGCCGCTCTCTCTCTCTCTCTCTCTCTCTCGGGAAGACCGGGAGAGGAGAGAAGGAGATGCCGTTAACGGAAAGCAATGGACCGACGACGGCGGCGGCATTTATAAAGTGGCGCAACCCCGTGTATTTTAGTAGAAAATGCTCACGCTAATGTATTGGCCCATGGGCCTGGATTGATCTTGTTTCTGGTTGAGTCGACCAATGGGCCCAATTGACCATTTTGATTGCTTGATTGGGTCAGTCACTAGCAGCATTTTTTTTCTTTTTTGGGAGTATAATTTGACAATTGATATATCAACATTAATTTGGGAGTTGGATCCTAAATATAGACAGTAAATTGCCCAAACAGGCCTCATAATAGGATTGTTAGTTTTACCATCATTGCACCCTAAGAAATAATTCTATTTCTTCCATGCACAATGTATCTTTTCTTTGTGGAATTGAGATTTTTTTTTAAAAGAAAATCATTGCTTTTGGATCAATACCACCTTGGTGAGAGAGTGAAGTTAATCAATTCTCCTAAGTCTTGAAGATTATAAAGTGTTGAGATAGGAAGATGGATTGGTAGGGATTTGGTAAGGAAGATTATATGATTGCCATAGAGCCAATTCATTGGTTCAATGGCTCACAAATGGCATCACATGGATTATTTAGCAGGTTATATGAAATATTATGTCGTTTAACTCCATGCGAAGACCCTATCTCGGCACGCATTTGTATTAAGATAAAACAAATGTATTAGCAATTCACTTTTTACTCAAATTTAATAATCAAATTATGTTAAATGTTGTGTAAATCTTAATTTCTCCCGAAAAAACTTAATGAATCATAAGTTGAAATAACTAATTAAGGTGGTTTGAGTTGAGTTGGTTCTTAATGTATATGCCAATCAGCATTGTCATCACATTTCAATTTCAACTTTATGGAGATTATTTAACATCTAGTAGCTTAAATATGAGGCTGGTTAATTATCCAAGCAACAATAAAAAAATTCCCATAATTTTTTTAGATGAATTAAACTTCAAACCAACGAATATTCTGAAGTTAATCAAAGGTATAAAGATTCATTTTCCGAAAACAGCAAGAAATGAAGTATTCTCCAATAGTCCCTAATAATCGCTATTTTAAAGCAAAAGCTTGAATCATCTCTGATTTTTTTTTGAATTGGAGAGGTTTGGTTCAAAACACTTGTCTTCAAGTGAATTTATCAAGATTCATCTTCCAATATGTACCCATCCAATTCAGGATTCATCAACGAAGAAGTAAATTTGCTGTTGCCCCATTCAGCAAATTGAACCGAGTTAGGGCCAATTTTAAAATCTTCCTTTTATTTTATTTTATTTTATTTTATTGCTAAAAAAAAAGGGAAGAGGGGGGCGAGGAGAACCTCACCCGCGTAGTAACCTCCACTGCCTCCCTCCCTTCACTAGCACCACCTAAATAACGGCAGACCAGATAGCGATTCCATCGGGCAAACCAGGCGAGGGACATTCGGTCTCCACATTTAATCAACGCCTGCGCATTTCGAATCTAGGCCACTCCGGTGGAATCAAAGCTCCATTCCCACCGTGCTACCACCTCGGTGGTTTTAAAATCTTCTTCAAGACAACGTCCTACCACTTATGGTTGGTTCTAAAGACTCCAACCTGAAGTCATCCCGTTAATTAAAATAACCCTCTCTGACTCACGAGCCAATCTCTTCCTTGAACCTTATCTTTCCACAGTAAATAATTGAAGAGAAGAGCCCAACAGGACTCTGACGGCCAGGTCACTATGTCATCCCCCAGGTAAAAGAAGCTCCCACTGGCTCAAGCTTGAGAATCTAGCTTCATATTCAAATAAAGCTCCGATTAGAGCCAGAGGGACACATAACATAACAAGTTATAGATTAAAAAATTCCCTAGAATCTTTGCTTAAAATATACAGCCACAAGTAACATAACCATCACTTAAAGTACTAACTCCTCTATTCCATGGATTCCATTTTCTTCTTCTTCTTTTTGGAGTCTAGAGAACGCTTGGTGCGCAAATAGAGTTCTTCCCTCCCTTTCATAGGTTAGGCAAGTTCATCTCTACTAACTAAGAATGCACTATTATCAACACTATCTCCAAAAGCTGTTCACTATTCTCATTAAGGTTTATTAGCCAACTAGCTGCATGTTCCCTGGAGTAGGTCAACCACAGTGATTGCACTTTCTTTGATAACACCTCACCAGCTCCGATGGCAATAGGCTAACGATTCTCTCTTTCTCTCTATCTTTGTATAATGTCTAAGTTTAGGATGCGTTTGGTTTGCGATCGAAATAGAAATGAATTAGAATGGGTATCCGATTGGCCATATTCTCTGATGCATTAGATACATGACTAGATTCAAAATTGGTGTCGAAATAAAATTTGAATACTAAGGAAGAGTTGGAATTGGATTTTGGAGGATTATGGCAATTTTCATTTCTTTGGAATCGGAATGGGAATGGTAGTCCTCCCAACCAAATGATTGAAATAGGGTCATTCATTCTCATTCCTATTCTAGAGTCCAACTCCCCCCCAACCAAATATATTGCAAAAGTATTTGTCAACATTATAGTCCAAGCAAGGTACAGGTTTCATAAAAAGATGTCACTTGGAGTGATTCTACATAGACTTTAGTTTGTTGAGCGCTCATCGACAATAACAAAAGATTATGTCGAATGCCTAAAATTGATAACAATATTGGAAATAATAGAAATATTCATCACGAGGTTGTTGTGTTTTAAACGACATAGTTTATTTTTTCAAATAGTTATTTCTCCATTTGACAAGAATTGGACAGAAAAATGCCTTAAGTAGGATACTGTTGACCACTATAAATGTTATAACAGCCATTTTTTGCCTCAAAAAGCAGCATTTCAAACTTCTAATATTAAATACTAACTATTATAATTGCTATTATGATGGTGTTATGATGAACAATAGTGGAAAATAATGGATTATCTTTTCTTTCACTTTTTAATGAATAATTTTTTTATTGTAAAATTATTTTTGGAAGGAAATTTAATGTAAAAAAATTAATTATTCCTAAGGGTGATATATTTCTTCTTAAATTTCTCTTCTTCTGTTTGACTAAAATTAGATAAACATTGTTGTAGAACTTGTATTAGGACATTGTTAAGTTCCTTGTCAAATGGTGAAATTTTTTACCTTCCTTTTATAAATTTTTTTGTAAGGTCAGGCCGGCACCTAGTAATTGTGGATGAGTAGATTGAGCTTTATGAAATGCAAACTAGCTGTGTTAGTATAAGCTCTTGTGGTGACAACAGATGCATGGATTATATAATTCTATCCTACCCTCATTCTGGCATTCAGAAATGGTGTGTAAAGTATTCCTCAAGCTAAAACTAGCTTTATTCTAACTCCACCCAACATTGCAATTGCATGAAACATGATGGACACCTCCAATTGAATAACACTAAAATGTGGTCCACTTACTTGAATTTAAGATGTCACCCTCAGCTGACCTCATTTTGGTAGGAGAAAGCTTATCTATGATCATTATTTTTATCTTGTCGCCTTTTCAAGATTCTTATCACCAAATGCATGCCTTGTAGGATGATTTCCAGTGCACACTGCTCTAATGGACAGACTGGGTTGTCCAAAAAAAATGTAACATAGACTTGATGCCACTTGGCTTACCCATAGCTACGTTTCTATTTAATCATCACTCCATCATGTCCCTCCATCCAAATTATTAGGTAGACTTAATCTAGCCATAAACTAGTCCATTCAAATCTATTATAATACTAATATACTATTTTAAAAATTCAATTAAGTGCTATATTGGGTACAAAGTGATTATTATTTCTATTTTATAAATTAATTAGGATGTATTTGGTTGAGATAAAGTGGAGGAGGTCAGTAAACCAACTATGGATGACCTGGTATTGTCCTCTTCATAACTATTAAAGCATAATCTACAGTTAATATTCATTGCATGAAGGAGGCTCTCTTTTTCACCAAAAAAAAAAAAAGAAGGCTCACTTTTAGCCAAACGGTTCGGCAGCCAGACACTAAAATAAAAAAAAAAGTCTCCTTCCGTGAGGACCGCACTTTAGAAAATAGAAAGGCGATTTTTTTCTTCTTTAAATTTAACCCGCGGGTACGCAGAACAAAGTCTCTCCCGTTTAAAATCCCAGCCCACCACATCAACACTAAATCCTCCGCCACCCACCACCACTACAACCACTGGCATGCTGTTCCGCCTCCTCCAGCGCCGCCAGTCCCCGCCGGCACTGCCTCCTCGGCGTAGAAGGATTGCGGTGGTTCGGCTGGGAAGCCGGCGGGGGTGGCGCAGCGGCCGGAGGTTCTTCGTGGGCTTCCTCCGGCGGGTGCGGTTGGGGTGTCTGGTGGCGCAGTACCGGAAGGCCTTGAAGCGGGTGAGGGCGCGCTACGCGGCGCTGATGTGGGATCTGATCGATGGGGCGGCGACGATCGAAGCCGTCCATTCCCGGACGCTAACGGAGTCCTACTTCCCGGCCATCCTGGGGCCGAAGCCGATCATCGTCGCCAGCTGCCCCAACTACTATAAATTCTGATAGAGAGATTATAATTTGTCTTCCCGCGAGCGCGAAAGGATGTTAGTATATGTAGTAATAAATGGGAAATGAAATTTGACAGGAGAGCAATATAAATTTCTCTCTTCTTCTTTTTTAATCTTTTTCTTTTGATTTCAGTGGTATTTTCATGTAAATGGATTACAATATATTAGATATAGATGGCTCCGCTTGATCTCTTACTTAAATCTCTAAATGGTGAAGATTTTTTTTTTTTTTTTTTGTCGATTGAAGAGCATTTTAGTTTGCTGGTTCTGCTTCAGAATTTGTGGTCATCTGCAAAGAAGTTTTGGGTCGAATTAAGGATTAAATAGTTCTAGGAATTACATCCGCCTCAACTCATCATCATCATTTGCAAAACATGATATAGAGGGATGCTAATCAGTTGAGATAACATGCACTAATTGTTAAACTCATTTAGTTTTATTGCAGATTGTATTGAATATTATCTAAGATTTGGATCTGGCTAATTTAACTCATAATACGACTTAGACTTGTATCATATTGGAGATGAAAGAAGATACATCATAATGTATTGATCTTAATTAAGAAAAGTTTATGGAACCGAAAGTTTAAATGCATTAAATCAAATAAAACATGAGAAATATCACAAATCTCTTCCTGACTCTTCATTTCCTAATGCCTCCCACGAATCCAAGGTAGAGAAATTTTTTTGCATGTTCGGTATCTCTCTCTCTCTCTCTCTCTCTCTCATGCATCCACACACAAACAAATACGCATCAAACTCGCTAATTTATAACCTGCATTAATTGTCATCCAATAAACTTGAGATCCTGTTTCAGAATTAAAGCGCATGCATGGTTTTCTAGCTCGATGTTTTGTTTGTTGAATGTAAGTTTAGTTCCTACTTGGTCAAATTAGAAACTCGTCCTTCAGACAGGCATTTGTTCCTTAGGCGCTTTTTTAATGTTTTCATATGCCTCTTTGTTGGAGAATCATTTACGGAAATTGTGACTAAAGTCTATGTATACCCTGAAGTGTATGTTCCATTGTCACTTTCATAATATTTTGTTCAATGATAAGTTGATATAATATTGCAACACTATAGCAACTGGTTGTGCAATCTAATAAATTGTTCTATGCTCTCCTAATGTATTCAACTATTTTATTAAAGACAGTTTGACAACCCAACAGCTGGTTAGCTTCCAGCAAGCAATTGTATTGTTAAAAAAAAACAGAGAAAAATAAAAGAAAGGAAAGAAGGCTTTGTTGTTTGTAGATTGTAGATAACATGCAGGCCAACCTTGGACGTGTGTAGGACGGACAACCCTTTCACTTCTGCATCAAAAGATGTCAGCGTGCATTGCAAGACACGGAATCAAGCTCAGGTCTATCCAGCTCACCTGGGATCATGGTGTGAGACCGTGGAACTGGGCTGACCGGGCCAGTCCCAGAGTTCAGCCTCACGTGCGGCGCACGTAAGGCAACGGGATGGAGAGATCCATTCCGAAGAAGAAGGAGGAGCCCCTGTTTTAAGGCTTCTCTTCTTTCTCCTTTGAGTCCACCGAAGGAGAGCCGCCACACCCAAGGAAGAAAGGGGGAGGGTCTTCTTCACGTTGCCGGAGAGAGAGGAAGAGGGAGAGCCGAGAAGCCATAGCACGGGTCTTCCTCTTTCTCCATTGCCGCCGGAAAGAAGCCGCCGGATCTTCGTCAAGGCTGAGGTAAGGGTTTCTACCCTTCATTTCTTGTTATGCCATTTGAAAAGAAAGAAAGAAAGAAAGATAGAAAGAACGAAAGAAGAAGAGAGGGAAGAGGGGACTTACCCGTGTGCGGCTGCGAACGTCGCCAACGCCGCTGGTCCCCGCTACGGGCTCTTCCTCTCTTGAGCTCTCTCTCTCCTCCATGGGAAGAAGAGAGGGTCAGTCGCCGCCCTCCCGAGCCCTCTCTTTCCCATGGGACGGAGAGAGGGCCGGCCACCATGAGTCGCGGGCACCGCTGGCCTCTGGCCGCCGCCCCTTCCGAGCCTCGGCATGGGGTCGCACCTCCCCCTCCATGGTCACGGGAGAAAAGGGGAAGAGAAGAAGAAGACAACGAAAAACAAAAGGAAGGAGAGGAAGCTTCCGGAGAAGAAGGAAAAAGAAAAAGGAAAGAAAAGAAAAGAAAAGAAAAGAAAAAGAAAATAAAAAAAGAAAAGAAAGAAAGAAATATATATATATATAATAATAATAATAATAAAATAAAGGGAAGAGGGTGGTTTACAGATATGAACCCGAATCCGAACCCGGGGTGCTGAACACCTCTGCAGGGTCGGCCCTGGGAGAATGTTAAAATTTAAGTTTTATATATATTATGATGAATTTAAAAAAAAATATGATTTTTGGATATTAGGTTCTGCGAGAAATTTGTGAAATTAATTGGATTTGTTGTGGATCGCGTTCAATATAAGTAATGAACTGCCTTTTCTAGACTCTTCATTTTTATAATATTATTTTTGTATTAAATAAATTGTTAATGAATTTATATGTGATTTATGAATTTTACGAGATGATGATTTGAATGAAAAATGGATATGTGAACTAAAATAATATTTTTCGGACTATTGTTATATTTACTGTTTTTGCATCGTATATGCATGTTTAGATCGGATTATGATATATCTATTATGTTACCAAAAGAATTTTGATGTGCATCAGATTTAGAACTCGCAGCCTGACTATGTTCTGGATCCTGCCAATTGGGGGTTATGCATTGGCAATTTTGGCCCCACCACAAGGTGTAAGTGTGGTATTCTGGCCCACTCCGCAGGGTATAAGCGTGGTACTCTAGCCCACTCCGCAGGGTATAAGTGTGGTATTCTGGCCCACTCCGCAGGGTATAAGTGCGGTTCTGTTTCTAACCTAGCCACAAGGTATAAGTGTGGTCGTAGTTAAAGGCTGTTGAGTTGAATGTGATTTATTTCGAATCAAATTTATGATTATGTATATGGATATTTGAAAGATATGGATTTCAATGAATTTATGTTTGAAAAGGAATTGATTGTGTCGTTATGCTGATTCATCGTAATTTGTATTCATATTTTATGTTAATATATGAATTGTTTAGTTAAGGTGTTTATTACTTACTGGGATCTCTAGCTCATTATACGATTTCTTACTGTTTTACAGATCCGAAGAATTAGCTCGATCCGGGGTTTTACAATATAGGAGTGCGAATAAAAGAATTATGGCACAAATTATCTTAGATTAGGTTTTATTTAAATTAATGTTCTATCTTTATTATTTCGTTGAGTATTTAGAACTGTGAGACTTTATAATTTGTGTCAGTCAATGGAATAAGATTGCATTTGTTTCAGTTGAACTATTTTAGTTATATATATTTGAGATATTTGGTTAAGATGTCTTGCATGCTCATGAGAAGAGTTTCCTACAGGTGTGCGGCGGTTGGCACGGACCCCCGGCTCGTGATCTCGGGCTGGAGGCGTGACACATGGATTGGTCCAACTCGTACCACGACCACCAGCAATGAGTTGGAATGCTGGACTGGCACTTGCTATTTCTTCGTGCCGACAGAAGGCATGGATTTTTTTCTAAAAATAGAAGTATCATATATAACATGTTTAGAAACAATCAAAAAAAAAATCAAAAATATAGTACACCACAAAGTGCATAGGACAACTCGCCTCTCCCACCCAGAGGGAAGTGCACAAGGCAACTCGTCTCTCCCACCCAGAGGTGGTCCTCTAAGTGGTTGGCAACAAAAGAGACCATCCAGTCGGCGGTCTCATTGGCCTCTCTAAACACGTGCTTCGCCTAGAGCATCATCCCATCACAAACCATGGCCCGAACATCTCTCGATAGTAGGTAGTAATCACCGATCCCTCGAAAACCTGCTGGACTCATCCAATGACCATCACAGAGCCATTCTCCGAAGAGACCTCTCTCTCCTATAGGACACGCCGAACGTAGCACAATCCAGCTCAGGCCGCTCTTAACTCCGCCTCAAGGCACGGAATTCCATACCAACACTTTTATATGTTAAATAGCACAATATACACAGCATATACAATTAAGACATAATTCAATCATGCACTCATTTTTTTATAAGATGGCTCCGGAGTATAATCAAACACCTTTATGATGTTAGTACAGTGGTGTAATATGTAAAGCAAGGGAGGTGCATTTCATGTGTAAAGATAGTAGCTAATTCATGCGATTGGGCACAACTTAGGTGGCATGGTTGGGACTTGGGCACCATGTGGGATGGTTAGGACCTATGAGGGCTCACCTGCATTTAGCACTTGGTTATTGGACCCACCATGACAAAGTTGAGGTGCAGCGTGCTAACCTTATTGGAGCCAGGATCCTCTCCGGTTTAGGGTTGAATTGGAGAGATCTAGTCTCCATTCACAACTGTACATATATTAAAAATCATTCACATTAAGTGGAGCTTCATGAAATCATCACTAATGTTTTTTTTTTTTTAATAGAACGGTGAGATTACATTGCTCTTCTGTATATACAACCTACAGCATCCTAATATAATAGATCTTACAGCAGGAAGAGTAATGAATGATCGCACGAGAATGATTAGCGACATATAAAGCGAGTCGATCCTCGACACTAGTAGCTTCTTTGTAGATATGTGCTGGCCTGAATGATTGCAATGTGGCAATCAATCTCCTTATATCATCTAAAATAGGATGCTTGACATCACGACGATCGGCCAAGCCTGGCCCTCCTAAATCTCCTCTCAATTCTGCAAGCGGAATGGAGGAATCATACACGTGTGCTATCTCATTTGTGATATAGGATTTACTCAATCACACCTTGCATCATGCAATGAATGAATGGTCAGTTCAACCACGAAACTGAAGATACTTAACCTGGCTTTATGGTACCCAATTACAGAATAAAAAAAAGGTACATCACCCCAGCGCCACCTTTGCCACCAAGGCAGTAGCCTGGTGGTAAGGGGACGATAATTCCACCCAAGTTGCCCAGATTTGAAACGCACGGGCATCGATTAAATTAGGGGACCGGATACCCCACGTCCGGCTGGTTTGTTGGCAGTTATACTTTCCTTTCATCTGTACCAAGATGGCGTTGAGGTGATGTACCCATACATGAAGCGGGGAGTCCAGTGAGGTGAGCCCATAGGTCAGGGAAGGCACGCGAAACGTGCGACCTGTATCGAACATTTTCTGGTGGAAGGGGAACCCATACATGGGTGGGCTAGTCCCTCCCCTCCTCTCCTATTTTTGGCTAAAAAAAAAAAAAAAAAAAAGAGGTTGAGGCTGTGAGGATTATTTATTTATCCATGCAAAAACTTTGGCTGAGTCCTTGCAATCAGAAGGCAAATCTATCTCGAATTCTTTGATGGCCCGTTTGACACCTCCATTGGCAGCTGTCAACTCCACCTGGGGGAACAGAATCGAAGCATTAACACGTGGCAGCATCAAGGAGGATAGTGCCTTAACAGTCCCCTACAATTCCAACTCCATCCAGGTCATTATGAATCTATACACTTCACCACATCTTTGTTTGTTCTCAGGATGTATCAACTCAGTATAACAGGCTTTCTTTTTTCTTTTTTTTCTCTTTTACACAAATTCTAACCTTCTTATTGACCGTCCACAAAACCTGGTTACTTTACAGATGAGTTTGAAGAATAGGGTAGTACCTATCAAACTAAAACAAACACAAAATTAAAAATCCAGTAATATCCTCTAAAATACTTGTCAACCGGAGGTGAGAGTGGATTAGATTATATCATTCCAATTTTTTTTTTATATCTCAATTAATATAAATAAAAATTTGAACATTGAATTAGTATCCATATGGGTATTTATTAAAAAAATAAATATTCATAAAAAATATAAATATGTATAAACAACTATTCTTAATTAATTTTATATAATATTTATGAATTTTTAAGATAAAAACGTAACTCGGTTATCATATTATTAATTAGATTTATTTTTCACTTAGTAATACTTTTAGTTCTATGATCATAAAATTTAATTATCTATTTGTTATTTATATTTGTATTGTATCTATTTAAAATAAATATAAATATAAATTTTTATATTTAATATATATAATAAAATAAATATAATTATGGATATATTAATCTCCTATCCCGGTTACCCTATCCTAAGTCATCGAAAAAATATTCCATCCTTAGATCTCACAACTATACTTTAAAGAGCATAAAAACCTTTACCACCAAAAGCTTTTCTGATCACCAACCATTCCAATAGAAATAGTTCCAACACAGCATTCCAAAAACAATCCGCAACAATTAATCCAAGCAATCTTGTTTGGAATTGCAAAATTGGCATTTTTACACTCAAAAATTTTTCCCATTTAAAGCAAATCCCCAAACAAAGACCTTCTTTTTTCTCTTTTTTTTTCTTCCATTTTTTTTTCACAAGCACAATTTCGCCAATCACTAAACCACAACCATTTATACAAAATATCGAACACATAGAACTATGTTTCTTTTTTTTTATAACAATCATACAAGAGATCAGAGGCGGCAACATACTCATTACCAAATTATTGGAAAGAAAAAGAGAAATTAAAGATAAAAATAAGGATGAACCCCAAACAAATACCTATTTCCTTCCCGTTTGTTTTTCCTCTGTTGATTTCACAAACATACAATCCCAATCACTAATGAACCAGAACAAATTATATAAATTTTGAAACACATAAAATTTTGATTTTGATATTTTCCATATCGAGACAAGGGATCACTAATAAGGCCATTAAAAAATAATTCCTCCGGATTTAATCAAAGAGAAATTCCCAATCAAAAATCCCTCTTTTCCCCCTTTTTTTTCTCTCTGTTTAATTCACAAACTCAAATCCTTTAATCACCAAGCCAGAGTATACATTCAACCACATAAAAATCTAATCTTATATTCATCACAAACGAGTTCAGAGATCAGGCCATAATTCATACAAATTTTAGAGGTAAATTATAAAAGGACAAAGCACGGTACAATAATTGGGGGCAAATACCAAACGATCAGGATTCCGATCAGGCGCAAGCACAGGGGTTCTCCAGCGCAACGAGATCCTCCTCTCCACGGCTCCTAAACAACAGATACCCGACGGCAAGCCCCACGATAATGGAGACGAAGACGCCGCCGTTGAAGGACATCACGGCGAGCATGAGGAGGTACCCGATGCCCGAGTTGAGGCCAAAGAGGACGGCGGAAGCGAGCCTCGCTGGAGCCCACGGCCGGCCTGCGGCAACGGAGAGAAGGAGGGGGCTTTCCACGGACAGCGGTGATGAGGGCTTGGATCGGGCGAAAATCTTGAGGCGGATCCGACGGTCCTCCATGTACTGGTAGAAGGCGGCGGCGAGGAAGAGGGCGACGAGGCTGAGGGCGTAACCCGGCCACGACTCGGTCCGCCACGAGTCGAAGAGGATAGTTACCTTTTTGCCCCAGTAGAAGGTCATGTGCATCATCTTGGCCTCCAAGAAAGTCGGGGGCAAAAGTGGAAAAGTGAAACCAAAAAACTGTGAACCGGGAAGACGGTAGGTGGGAAGGGATGCGTGGAGGGGTCGGAACTCGGAAGATAAACACCCGGACGGAGACGAGAGGGTCATATAAGGAAGGAAAGGAGGGGTTTTTTATTTAATTTAGTGCCCTCGCTTTTTGTCACAATTACACTGTTAGGTTTAATCACTGTATTATAATAAGACAAATGTTAGGGTCCTTTTCTTGCAAACCCAGCATCTTTGGCTTGACGTAGCCGGTATTTTTAATATTATCATTAGTCCTAACTACCTATCAACCTACCTCATTATTATTTATAATTTTTATTTTTGCTATTTTAATTGTGTTAGAGAGCGTCTGCTATTAATTATTTTGAAAATTATGAATGAAAGGTGTCATTGACGAAAATCTTTGAATGATTTTGTATGATAAAGTTTTCACTTTTTCCAAACATACCATAATTAATCTAGTTTATAACTTTAATGGAACTAATAAAAGTAACATGTTTCTATCATTTCTCTGATTAGTTAAACACCACAAGCTTGCTCCATCTAACAAGCTATCATATATCTAGAATGGAGTTTCCAAATTTTTCATTCATTGGAGCTAATATTAATAACACCAATATTAATGCATATTAATGATGTACATGTTAATATATTTAGTTAAAGTTAATTACTTAATATATAGCAAAAATTTAGCTAGAAATTTTTTTATTTATTATAATTTTTTAAAATATCATATTGCATCTCAAAAATAGTCAAAAAAGGAGGATAATATTACAGTTTATTGCATAATGTCCAACAAAACTTTAACTTTAACTTTTAAAGCTTTTTAATTATTATAATATATTATATTGCTATATTTTATTTCTAAAATAATTAAAAAATAGAGAAAAAAATCATACAAACATATTGTATGAGTTATATGCTAATTTTCTATCTAATATTCGAGCTGTATTCATTACCAGATACAATGACATAATTATGCTGTTTAATGTAAAATACAATTTATCAATATTATATTTTACTAGTCATTTAATCAATCGTAAAGTAATTAAGCACAAGTTCTTGGTCCTTTGTGTCAAGCTACTTAACACTCCCCTATAAACCTCAGGCAGAGACAATGGTTGTTTAGTAATTTCATAAACATACAGGGTTCGAAGACAACGAGGGAGGAGCAACGCGTACGCATGTGTGCGGTACAAAGATGTACTGCTCCCCTATACTACACGCCATGGAGATAACGAGGACAGCGTGGAAAACGGGAATAGGGATAAATATTTACACGTCAATCCGTTGCCAAATTCAGACTTGCGCGGAAGAAATTTTAGACATCAAGATTTTTCGACGTGTCCGGATCTAGTCGTTTTGAATCCCATGTCCTAAGTCAATCCCCCTTCCACACCTGGCTACAGACCAGAGGGTAGGTTTGGCTCTTCCCCTAGAGCATGCATGAGTATAGGGCTCGTTTAGTTCACGAAAAAAAAAAAAGAAGAAAGTGTGGTCAACGAAAAAGTAATGAGATAACTCTTGTTTAGTTGAAATTTTCAAATGAGAGAAACGGAAAAGTTATATTTCCATGAAAATATCGTTCTCACATTTCATAGAAAAATCTTTTCCATGAAAAACATGGGAAAGTAATATTTTTCCATAAGCCGGAAATCACTCCATTTTTTTTTCCGAAAATGCCCTTCAGTATTAAAGAGACATTAAAGACCTAATTTTTATTAAGGGTATAATAGGAATTACATGTAACTTTTTCAGAAAAGTGGATGGTCAACCAAACATAAGTTATCTGAAAATCTGTCACTTTCCTATGGTCAACCAAACATGTTAAAATTACTTTTCTAGGTATCCTCTTCCTAGAAATTTGCTTTCCAGAAATCATATTCCTGAAAGCAAAAATGCTTCCCGCGAACCAAATGAGTCAATAGATTATTTTTTTTGGGTACACAGGCCTCTCATATTAATCTCGTGTGAACGCAGCATACGAGGCGACTCAATCTGTAGCTCTGTTCGTCTTTCGATACACGTGCGTGGCCTGAAAATCCTTACACCCCTACACCAACCACTAGATATCGCCAAGAAGTGGAGGCGTATTCCCCGGCTGCCCCTTCTCCAGTAACCACTCCACCACTACAACAGAATATTCCTCAAGAATAATGCTTCCTGCGGTTAACACTCATCTCGCATATGAGATACACTCTCATGCAGCTCTAAATTCACTAGGCAAAATTTTTGATGTTTTTAAAAAGGAAATTTTATCTTCATTATATTCAAAAAATGGATTTAGAACTTTTAATTGCTCCGTGCAACTACTATGATAATCCCTATTTCATACTAGGACGGGGAAATAGAACTTGCTAGTAAGAACCAATTTTGGACCATTGCTCTTGCAGGTTTACATAAGTAACTTGGGGAAGGTCAGACAGAAACCAGATTGATTCAACCTTTAGATTTAGTTGTTTTGGAGCAATATACGCTTAACTTTGGTTGCATGCTAAAAAATTCAATCCAATTTCAAGTTGGATTGAGTTTACATCGTGACCATGGGTAACCCGGTCTAATTAGAGCCGAATCAAAAATATATAATACCTGTCTACCTGACCCATTTTGAGCCGAAGCACTGCCTCTTTTACTTTTAGTGCTCTCGGTCTAAGTAAATCAAAATTTAAACAAAGTTCCTACATGTAATGACTGTATTCAACTTAGACTTTGATTGAATCGACTTGACCCAACCACGCCCAAGTTATGTTTTGGTTTGGGTTTAATTTTCTTTGAGTGGTTCATCATCATATTGATTTGGATTTTGGTTGGGAATTTTGTTGACCAGGTTGGGCTCTTGTAAGGTGGTATGCACCATGGGATTGCCACTGGTTTGGAGAAGGTGCTCTTGTAAGGTGGGAAATGGCTTCGTTGCGCTCCTCTTAAAAACCTCTTCCCCAATTTATATTGGCTATGTTGGGCTAAATCTGGACCTGTATCATCCCTCTTAAGGCGCAGCAGAAGTTTCAACTTTTAATCACTTTTTTCAGGTATTTATCTCAATTCGGACTCCGACAGAATCATCTAGTAGTTGGGGAGCAGTGGTAATTTCTCATCTAACTCCCTTTATAAATTCCTCAACTCTAGAGGAATCAAACGACCTCTAGCCAAAAAGAACTTGAGCCTCATGGCCCCTCCAAAAAGTAGAAGGGTTTCTTTGGGTTGCCCTTTATAATAGTCCCAATGCGAGGGATTTCTTACGTGAGAGATTGCAAAAGAATTTTAGTGGCTGCATTTTTTGTGACATGGATTCATAATCTGTTGATCACATCTTCATCTCCTGCATGTTTATTGCGCAAATGTGGGCACCAATCTCTGCTTCTATTGGTATGTCATCCTTTTTTAACTCTTTGTTTGAATGATGCTCTACCTGGATCCAATATAGCTTAAACACACACCCGCACGGATTCTCACATACCCCTTCTATTCAAGCCTTGATGCCCTCGTCACGGGCTAAGGGTCTCAATCCATTCAAATCTAATTACAAGAACCATGATCAGCCTTGATGAGCATGTGCTGCATTGTCCCTTAATCCATACAGGTCACGGGCCAAGTCCACCCTGATATAATTTGTCACAATCCAGAATCTCACTCCATAAAGCTAGTCCAAAAGTACATTTTTGAGTTTCTTAATCATATATAAGTATCCAAGATCTTCATAATGAATAACCGATTTAAGACTAATCATGTGCTTGCACGGGTCCGCATACTTATTGTCGCTACATAAATACCTCCAACTCAATAATATTTGGTGGCTAAACTAACTTATTCCCTAATTAAAAAAAAAAGAGTGCACCATGAATGATCCAATCTTCCCATGAATCAAACTATAAAATGCAGCACATGGGGGCAAACAAAAGTCCTGAAGGACTTTCCACCCCGGATACCAGTCGTTCCTTTTCCGCTGACGCTAATTTGAGAATCCAAAGGTAGGGATCATCATTGGGCCGGAGATAGGTGGAGAAAATTTAAAATTTTACACGGGTAACTCAATAAACCAAACTAAAGTAAGATATAAAATTTACGACCACTAGTTTTTTTTTTTTTTTTTTTTGCTAGAACGGATGGATCATATCTGGCAGGTACCGATACACCCAATAAAGTCAAAATAGGAACGACCGCTAGTTCATCTTACCCAACTCAACCCCACGGAACCTTCCTAAGCGCTAATAGGGTTACCTAAATCTTGATCCGAAGTATACATTATATCAAACCTGAAAACCCAACCTAACTCAAACTTCCTGGCAGATGGAAAGGTGTGCATTGGGCAGTGTTTTAACAGGGAGGATAGAGGTTGTAATGACTTAAAATCTGGTGGAAATTATGAAAAGTGTTCTGAATTTGCATCGGCCTTATATTGAATCAGGGATGAGCACAACTAAATTCAGCAGTTTATATTTGTTTCTAAAATAATTTTGTTCAATAATCAGAGACAATATTGTTCTGAAAGATCTCATCCAATGCAGAAGACTCTCGTAAGTGCTGTTAAAAAAATGACGTGATCAAAGAATTTTCAAGCATGTTTACTGTGAGACGAGCAGAGCTACTGATTGAGTTGCCTTATATATTGTTCATCATTTTAGCGAGTTTCTATGAACCTAGAGTTTTACTATTTCTCTTCCATCGAGTTATTTTTTTATTTATTTTTTGATATGATTGGATGTACTCAATCGCGGTTAGTGTGAACAGCCGGTGTACCAAAAAAAAAAAAAATCATCGCCGGCGTCGCAATGCCCCGAGTTGCGTGAAGCTTTTGTGCTCTGGAATGCCAGAGCACAATGGTTTGTTTAATGGGTTTAATTGGATATAATGGAGATCGATGTGACTAGTTTATTTATTAAAGGTGACCATCATTCACTTAACTTGGCAACCTGATACCAAGTCAGCAAGATTTGGTTGGGACATAATCAAGTTAGAGTCATAAATTAGCAGACATGATTAACTCCTTAAAGATAAAGCCTGAGCTTGGAGGACTGACAAGCTTGACCCACATGAACTCATTACTAATCGAGTTAGATTGAAATTATTAAGAATGAAACTTGAAATTAACCTATAAACTTAAAATTATATATTAGAAAGTGAGGAAAAATATATGAAAATACTTTTCCCTTCCATATCAATAAATTCTGAAAGGATCATCCCCCTTTTCTAGCAACATAATATATATATAAATAATGCATTTGCTTTGCTGGCTGCTCAGCTCTCCCAACGAGCGAAGCATAGAAGGTAACGCGCGCCAACTGGAACCCACGCGGGCTGGCTGCAGTCCCTAACGGTCAGGTTCGACCGTCAGCCAATCAGCGCGGCGTGTATCGCGTCATCTTCCAGACGGCGTTGCAGCCTGATCATCGGACAACCTCCGCTCTGAATTAACAGCGCTGCGGGGAGCCCATCAATTTACACCAAAGTTCCCCGGGCCCCACTAATCTTCACGAATTTTTACAAATCTTCTCGTGCCACGACTCATGGGGAACTTGTCGGGTGCATGGAATGGGTGCCCGTTCAAGATTTCGAGCTAACTTTGCCTCCCTTCCCATTGAAAAATATATCTCTAACGGAATTTTTCTTCGGCACTCGTTTAAATAGCCGGCCATCATTCTTTCTCTCTCCCTCGCTTCTCTCCGCGTGGTCCGCTGGTTTGGAGAAGGGAGCGAGACGCGGGGAGAGGAGGTGGAGGAGGAGGAGGAGGAGGAGAGGGGCAGACGAAGGGGGAAAGCGATTTCCGGTCTCTCCCTCCGCTCCGTTCTCTTTGGCACCTTCCCTCGAGGTAAATTTCCAAGAATTTGTTGCAGTTTAGATCGAATCGCGTAGTTTTCTTCCATGATTTTGTCCTGCGTATCGATTCGCTCTCGTGTCTAGGTTCTCCTCATCTTGACACATTTTGGTTTGTTTTTTTTTTGTTTTTGTTCTTGATCGACTTCTTGATTCTTGTTGATCGTTGGCATTCTTTTGAAGCAATTGTGGACTTGGTACAATTGTCGTTAAAGAGATGAATCGATGCCTTTTTTTCTGATAGGCTTTGGATGTCATTAGGCTGAGCCTTTCCCTTTTTTTTTCCCTGATTATTTTGGGTAGGTTTTGATGTCAAGCCGTTGATGTCAAGCCGATACTTTGAGGTCTTTTTATTGCATCCAGGATTTAATATTGAAGAGTTTCATTGCATCGGGGTCTGGGATGAGTTGATTTAAGCTTTTATGGGGTATTGGTTCATAGGATGTGAAACAGGTAGAACACTTTGATCTTTTTTCCATTGTTCTTTTAAAATTCATTTTAGTTTTGATAGTAACATGTAATATAATGCTGGCAGAGCTCCTTCTATACAATTTTGGTTCTTGAATTTACCTATAGACTTAAAATGAAAGCTTTTCTTGCTCAAGTTAGGAAGATTATTTTCTTGGATTGTTTTGACTGGTCTTATTACTAGAAGAGATGAAATGTGTCGTTTGTTAATGGATGTAGGCAATCCTGAGATCTAGAAGCTCTGATTAAAGTGCTGCTACCTACTGTTGAAGATGGGGGTGATGTCGAGGAAGGTTTTGCCTGCTTGTGGAAGCCTATGTTTCTTTTGCCCTTCACTGCGAGCTAGGTCTCGACAGCCAGTAAAGCGATACAAGAAGCTTCTATCTGACACTTTTCCTCGATCTCAGGTCTGTTTTTTATGTATTTGTCTGTTCCTTCATTGTTTAATACTTGTTGTTCCATCAGATAACTAGCTTTTGGATGTTTTCTCCGTAACTTTTAAATTTGAACCACTTAGTTCTCACTGTCAATGAGAATGATGGCAGTCAGGTAAATTCACTGGTTTTTCATGGTGTCATGCCAATTCTTCTTGTATCAAAGAAAAATGCTGCTTGTTTCTTTTATGTTGATATGCTCTTCCTATTGATAGATGTTACCATTTTACTTGGTGCAAACTCTGGATGGTGTGTAGTGTTATCTATAAGCCTTTAAAATTTTGCTTCTAAGATGTTTAATAACATTGTCAAGCTCTAGATTAAACTTGCAACGAGACCCAATATTCAGTTTATCGTGGATAGTCAATATTGAATACTGAACTAATTAATAGCTTTTTTATTTTTGAATTCTAGTACACGTCCACAGTTAGGATACATAAGTGCAAATATAACAATAATAAAAACTAAAATTTGTCCTCGAGTTGTAATTCATGACATTTTGAAAGGTGGAGCTCATTGCTACTTTCCAAAAAAAGAAAGAATTTATTTTCAAAATAATAAAGAAATTATGCATAAACATTGAAAATAGTTGAGTTTTGACAATGTAAAATTCCTTGTGAAAAGGAATCACCAATGTATGCTGATATTGTTCTATTGCAATCTTCACAACCAAAATGTTCTTTTTACTATGCTACATGCATTAAGAAAATATCAACTAGATGATCCTTACATGGTGTAGTGGACATCACCAATGCCTCACCAACATCTACCCTTCTCAGTCGTAGAACCCCCGACATCAAATTTTCCTTTCCATTAACTAGAGCTTGACAAAGCCTTGCTAGCATAGACCCTTCACTCAAAGAACCCTAATCCTAAACCTATTGGAACATTTGCCAGCTCAATCCCTACTCTTCCTATTTTGGCGTGCATCAAAGCATCATAGACCCTTTATCGTTCATATTAACAAAAAAAAAACCTGGGATTTTGAAATACTTTGCTAGAATAAAAAGAACGAATATGGAGATCAAGGGGATGACAGGGCATGAGTTGGTATAAGGGAGGAGGGGATGATGGTGGATGGCGGACAACACAGAAGAGGCTGGATTAGGTGAAGAAACATAGTGAAAGGGATGGCTAAGCTACCATCAAAGGCACCAAGTATTGGGATGCCAATGGCTGCCATCATTGACAACAGGTGCTTAGGGAGGAGACTCAACTTCAAGGTGGCTATGAGATTGGGGGACGGGGCACCAAGTATTGAGGGATGCCAATGGCTGCCATCATTGGCAATGGGTGCGGAAGGCAGAACCTCAACACTTCGAGAGGCCTCGTCAACTCAAAGGTGGCTATGAGATTGGGGGAGGGGGAAGGTGATGCCATGATCTGTTGAGAAAGTGAGAGAAAGGGTTTGTATTGAAGGGGAGAATATGATTGAGGGGTATGAGTGAGATGGGAATTAAACCTGGAGCTAGTCTACTTTAGTTCCTCCTGGAATATCTATTTTTAGAATTGAGAGGTTCGACAAGAATAAGCTATTATAGCTCTAATCCAGTTTTTTCAAAGGTGTTTGGATGGAATAAGGCCTTGCCTTAGAGAAAGTGCCATGAAAAAAGGCATCATAGACTGCAATCATTTTAAAAACAAAGGTCATAATGTCTTGATGACATTTTGGGGTGAAAATACAAGAGACTAATTGACCATGTTAGTGCTCCACTTGACTACCAAAATGGTAGGTTATAACTTTTGTAGACCTACTAGCAGCTAAGAGGGACATTTTCCTTAAGAAAAGCAACAAGGTCCAAGTCTGCTTCAATCGAAAAGTAAAGATTGTGCACCTCCTAATACATGGTAGTTTGCCTCTTTGGCTTCTAAACTTAGTATACTTTAGGACTTTAGCTTCCTAATAGGTAGTGATGGCCACAAAACATGCTTAAAAATTTAAAGAGTAAGATTCATCTTCAATGAAACCAAAGCATTTAGACTGACTAAACAATCTTGTATCCACTGAGAAATAACATCACATTAGCAACAACATAGACAAATAAGGTATTGCATTAAAGGTTGCATCAATGGACAAACAAAATTTTTGACAAGACCATCTTGAATAGGGGTGGCAAATAGGTGGTTTGGGTTGGGTTAGGTCAGTTTAAGGTCATATAGGAAGATTTTGCCAACTTTACTTAAAATTTTCAAAATAAAAAAAGCCCCTTGAGGCCCCTGTTTCGAACGAAACATGAAATTAAGGGCATAACCCTTCCTCTTCCCCTCCCTGGCACTCCGCAGCCCTCCTCTGGTGATCCCTCTCTCTTCCTCCCTCCCTCTCTCTCTTCCTCTATCCCCTTCTCTCTCTCCTCTGCCCTCCCTCCCTTGGCTTTGCTATGTTGGTACAAGCCTGATGCAGAATGGCATGGTACCATACCGAACTGTGCCTCCAAATAACTAGTACGGGTTCCGATACCGGCACAACAATCCTTGGTTAGAACTAAGATTGTTTGGGCTTTCGAATCAGGGAAAGAGGCGAATTGAGCTAAAGTAGGCCATACTAGATCAGACTAATTGGTTTTGCCTGGTTTTAGAAGTTATTGACATGATTCACTTGGTTTGAAGTTTTGAACTAACTTACACTTATAAAATTTCTGTCCCCCCCATATTGTTCCTGGTCTCAGCCCTCTTTCTCGTCTTGCCTATCTCTTCAATTGCTGCCATGTTGGACTATCTCGTGACAACCTCTAGATCTTTGAGACCATCTCCTCCAAGGTTAGCAGTACTCGTATCGTGACTTATGCTGGTCAGCTACTAGGTGCGTACGATAAGGTATGGTATTGTACCTATAAGGGTATGTAGTATTGTGCCATTGGGTGCTGGTACCGCAAATCTAGAGAGAGGAAAGGAGGAAGAGAGGCATGGGGGTACTTGTAGGCGGCAATCTAGTGCAGGATGGTAGGTAGGCAACATCAAAGGAAGTAGCAATAGTGAAGTTGTCAAGGTCCTAGAGGGCAATGGGCGATTTTGAGGAAGGGTTTGGCCCATTTGGGGATCTTGTAGGGCTTGTAGTGGAAGATGTCAAGTGTGAAGAGCGGGTGGTTTGGGATAGAGAGAGGGAGGGGGAGGATGAGGCGCTTGGTTGAGGTAATTAGCACTAGCAGTTGAGGGCGATCGATGGCAGGGTCGTGGAAAATCGGGATCAAGGGGTCAAGGGGAAACTTTATATATGTGCGACTGTTTTGGCCTGAGTGAACCAATTCAATACCACCTGAAATTGGGTAGAGCTGGTAGATTCAGTTCGATTGGTCACCAAGCTTGCTGAATTCACCTCCACCATCATCGGTCGTCCTTGATGCTCGTGATCTCCACAGGCTCCTCCACCACATCTACCACAATTGTCTTCTCCGAAAGCCACCATTGAGATGCTAGACCTCTATGCCTCCCTCTCTCCCTCCCTTTCTGTGCCTATCTCTCTAGAATTGTGGATGAAACCCTAGATTGGGCAAACTTGGTACCTGACTTGTGTGTAGCTGCGTATGCAGTACCAGCTCGGCCATCCTTTGAAAAAAGACAAAGGTAGTTCACTTAAATGTAATTGAGCTTAGTTTTCATACACTTAGCTTGCAAAAGGAATGGAGTGCAATAATTCAGTTGAGCAGGGGTTAGGAATTTGATAGCCTTGGTGAGATATAGAACCTAAGGTAATTAGTGTATTAGCTGTCACAAGATTCCCAAATGATTGAGATGCCTTGTTAGGGCCTGCTCGCTTTGGGCTGTTATGCTATGAATTCTAGAATATATGAGCTAGGGATCTAGTACACTATTGACTAGTGAATTATCACAATGTCTACAGATATGACATAGACATGCTATTTTAGACTTTCTAAATCTTCTATTTTATGCTTTTTCTTTTTTCAATGTACTATTTGATTGGTGTTTTAGTTCATTTTGTTGGCTCGATTAGTCCATGTTCTTTATTGATCATAATATCTTTTAGATGGTACAAAATGAACCCCCTCCAAAGTTCATAAAACAAGAAGCTTGCAGTCTTGCTGAAATTTGCACAGCCATCTTAAAGTGAGGACGTCATCCAAAATGTCATTACATCTCACACTAGAAAATATTTCAGATATTTTCATTGAATTTTTGTTAATTATATGAGTTGCTTGTAGATATTTATCAAATCAATGCAGTCTAAAAGACGTGATCATGGGGTTATACTGTCATATTTTTCTGAAGTGAGATTCCTGCTAGTGCATTGTACAAACAAATTACTTTAGAAGCTCCAGGTCTAAGGCCATCTTGTAGAACTCTCGGACTAACTACTGCCATAAATGTAGGTAATATCTCTGCAATATATTCCATTTCTGTATGCTTGCTGACTCACTTGGCTTGTTTTTGCCTGTTTGGCTCTTTTGTTTGTAGATTTTACTCATGAACTGCATCCTGATCTTTCAATCTATATCATGTAATATTTGCCATTTGCCATCTATTAAGCTTGATTATCTGGTACTTGTGTCAATGTTAGAGACTAGACATCATGATCTTGTACTGATAGAAGACATTTCTTACTGACAAGGAGCAGGCTTCTCATTGTTTTCATTAAAAATTTCAGTTGAACAATTAATAAAAACATAAATTATTTTACTTTTTAGCTGCATGATTGCTCATGTAGCGACTAATAAACAGAATTTTATATAAATGCATTTACCAAAATAATTTGTTTAGTTGTACATCAATTTTGTTGCAGGATGAAGAACCAAATGATCGCAAGATAGGCAAACTATGTGAATATGCTTCTAAAAATCCACTGCGCATCCCAAAGGTAGTTATCCTTCTTTTCTCTCTGCCATAATATGAAAACTGAGGTTGTATTCTCATTGTTATATAATATACAGAAAATTATATGGTCTTTTCCTTTTATTGATGTCATTTGATTCTTGTTGCTTTAAAAGGCTCAAATTGTGAATTTTCATATGTTTTGGCTGAACCTCTTGAAGTTTCTTTCTGAATCATTTAAACAGCATTGACAAAAGGATGGAAGATATACGTGTTTCTTAAGAATTGTTATCTTCCTTATATGTCAACAAATTGCTTTAAGTTTTTTTCTTCAATTATTGGAATTTCATTCCTTCAGTCGGTTTCACCTTATAGTTGGCTTCACTTAATGCAGTAATTGCATCAAACAAGGAAATATATTAGATTTTTAAATTTTGGCATTCTGGACTCTGCAAATGGAAGATGTCAAAGTTTTGTTAGCTTAGTCATTCACAATTCTTATGATGGTTTAATGATTTTATAAGATAAATTTTATTTGTATTTTGTAGTGTTAACTAGTTTCTTTATAGTTGATAGCAACAACAAAAGTGACCCGAAATGATTAACGTGATATTATAGGGATTGTAATCATTGAATATTTATCATACTTTTGTACTCTTTATTTTCTATAGAGATTTGACACAGGTAAAAGATCATTATATTGAGAGAGCATATTCTTGCAAGTTTAATTTCTAACTTGTCACCTTGCCTAATTTTGTAATGTTTTTTTGCATATGACTACATTGTTTTGTTTCTTCAAACTTATCCAGTGTTACATTTATATCTGTATAATTTTGGCAGATTACAAATTATTTGGAACAACGGTGCTACAAGGAATTGAGAATCGAGCACTTTGGCTCAGTAAAAGTTGTCATGTGCATCTATCGTAAATTATTAATTTCTTGTAAGGAGCAAATGTGAGTTGTTACTTCTGATGAATCAAATGCTTTTCTAGTTTGGGTTCATAAGTTGTTCACCACCATCTGCTCTTTCCTCATAGTTAGCATTATCTCATTTTGTTTGCTGATGATGTTCTGGCTACAGTTTTTTATTCCTGGTAAAGTGCTAGCTTCAGTTTTTCCTTTTTCTAAAAAAAATCAGCAAGATAAATGACAGAACACCATTCATATAGATAACAAAAAAGATCAAAGGAAAGGGACAGAAAAGGACACAGACTTTATATGTTCTTCACTGTTGTAACTTGTAAGTTTAGGTCGTAAGGTGAAGGTGAGTAAAGAGGCTTTCTAGTATATGAGTCTAGAGGGTGGTTGTAATTACAAATTAAGCCATTCTACAGTATTTGATCAGTAATCACAAGCATATAACATTTAATAATCACTATCAGAGTTCTCAAAATTGGTTAGACTAGTAAATTTCAAAAGTGCTTAAGCTTCCCACCTTATTTTAAACTTAGCCATCGCATATCAGTTTACATATTGTTTTCTCTTCATATTCATGTGGTTCTTATTTGCTGACTTATTTGCGTCGATTGTTAGAAAATAAAATTATCTTTTAAATCAAGGGTTTAAATCTTGATATCGAGGCCTAACCCAGTCTACAACCGGGTTGTATATATTAGGATGGCTAGGTCGGTTATAAATATCCATTGAAAGCAAGAACTAAGAGGAAAAATAAACAATAAAAGTAGATTAAAAAATTGGTGTGTTGTGATGCTAGACCTTCCCAGGTGTTGGGACATAAAGGTCTTGGTTCATCTCACTCTAGAGAGAGTTGGGGTCCTGAATGTTTTAGGACAGTCTCTCTTTGTCCAATACTAGATGATTGATAGGCAGGGCAGCTTGGGGTCCGGTCCCTTGCCGAGAGGGTCCGGTACACACTTTGCCGAGAGGGTCCGGTCCCTTCCGCTACCGAGGTGTGCGGATCCCGATGTTCAGGTGTGCAGTACCTCGACTAGGACCGGAGTCAGGGTGGGGGAGCTTTCTCGGGTGCTCCGGCGAGAGCACGAGCTAGGGCTGCAGTGTGCTTGGATCTGGCGTCTGGGCCTTCACCCGAGGGTCGCGTTGTTCAAATGGAAGGTGGTCTAGGACCGGCCTCTGACGAGAGCAGTACTCAGCGGACGAGGCTTGAGGATCTTCTCAGAGTGCGGGGTATGCGGAGTTGATGAAACTGTGGACCATGCACTGTTGCAGTGTTTATGGGCGAGGGAGTCATGGCCTTTGGCAGGGTTGGTCTTAGGGGAACCAGTTCTTAGAGAGCATCCGTCGGTGGTCAGGCAACCCTCTGACATGCCAGAAGGCGGTTAAAGCAACTTGCACAACATACCAGATCCGGCTGGCAAGGAATGCTCGAACCTTTGGTGAGCATAGCATATCGCCAAGGCTCATAGCGGAGAACGCCCGGGTGCATGCGGCAGAGATTAGCCATGCTTCCTTCTTAGACGAGCCTTTGATAGCTCGGAATATCTGGGGTTTTTTTTCTACCTCGGCAGCATCCCGTACGATGTTCTTCACCTGGGAACCTCTATCCCCTAGCTTCCTCAAGGTCAACTTCGATGGGTGGATACTGTATGAAGGCTCGATGGGTGGAGCGGGTTTTGTCATCAATGACTCATATTCCAGGGTTGTGGCAGCAGGAGGTTGTCAGTTATTCGATTGCACGGTTTTCGGTGTGGAGCTGAGAGCGGTCTGGATGTGTGCTATCAGCTATTTCAGTCATCTTGGAGGGTGACTCAACTACGGTCATCAGTTGGATCCAGGGGGTTCAAGGGTTGCTGCCGGTGACCATCCATTAGTTCGTAACATCTAGATGATGATGAGAGATGGAGGAGTTGTCCAAGCTAAGCATATGTTTAGAAAAGCCAATAGGGTTGCGGACTGGGTGGCCACCTACGTGGCCAACCACACCAGCAGTACCGTGTGGATAGGGGATAGGGAGCTATCTCAGGAGCTCCATGACATTTTGTTTTCTGACTTTATTGGGTGTATCCGTGCACATGTTGTATGAATCATCCGTCGTAGCAAAAAAAAAAAAATACAGTACCACCAAGAGTTAAAAGAATGGACTGGGTCCTTAATCTTTGTTTTAAACACATTATGAGCATACATTTAATGCTTACATTCTGAATCATATCATTGATCTTAGCAAACTTATATTGACCTTTGGCCCAAGGTTTCAAGTATTTTTGCTAATGTGAGTGCCAATCACTGACCAGCAAGGGTCATTGACCAACAAGTGCTATGCTGAAACAGAAAATATTAAATAAGGCCATTTTTTAAAAATCTTTTTTAAAATTTAAAAATTAAAAGAAATGATTTAATGGGTATCATGCTAACCCTGTGTCAGGCTTGGCATGATACATGCCAACTAGCATGGACTGGCATGTGATGGCACTTAAAATCTTGCTTTGGTTATTGTAATTCAATGACGCATTCATATGCTTAATTTAGTAATAAGACCCCTTGATAATGACTTTTATCCATCTAGGGATACATCCGTGGGTTAATGATACTTGAAGCTTCGCCATAATTTCTGAAAAGAACACTAGCTATCAAGAAAGCCCTTTCGTTCCCCTCAGATTGATAATTAAAGCATTTTTTTATTTTTAAAATATCTTCCAACAAAGTGCCATGGACTTAATAGGATGGATCCTATCTTTTAGCCATAAAATTTCCAGTTTACAATATCCCTTAAATGGGACATGTAGTTGAGATACTTATAAGGATGTGTACTGTGTACCTTTTCCATTCTCATGAAAGGATGTATATGCATTTAGTACATATGCTATACAAAGATGGTAGAAGGACATGATTTTGCCAATTTAAGCTTTTAACCTAGTTCCCTCATCAAACTGAAGCTTAAAGATCTGGTTAGCTTTTCAAAAAATGGTTGTTAATCATGATACTATGGTCTATAATGAATTTTTTTGCTTTACAAGGAAAGGAAAGATTAAAGTGAGAGACAGAAAATGAAAACACAAGGAAAGACAGAAAACCTGTGGAGGTATCCTAGTGGAATGCCGTACCGGTCGGTATAGGCCGGTACGGGCCGGTACGTACCGGTCCGGTCCTAGACCGGTACCGGAACCACTAAAAAATTGGTATTTTCCGGTTTTTTAGCCGAACCGGCCGGTTCGGGCCCGTACCGGGCGGTTCGCACCGGTACGATTTTTTTTTTTAGAACCACAGCGCCTCACGCTGTGGTTTTTGAAACCACCGCGTACCGGCCGGTACGGTACCGGTACTGGCCGGTACGTACCGGACCGGACCGGTACCGTACCGGTCCGGCCAGCCACCGGTACGCCGACCGATATCGGTACGGCGGACCTTTCCTACCTCTTCATATATATACTTTTAAAATGAAGTTGCTCATATTGGCAATTGGAAATGGTCTAATCTGCTCAATTATGATGGCCTGAAGTATAGGCTCAAAGCTAAGTGCTGCTTAGCCAAATTTTACAACCATGGCATTTTCCCTTGGAGGCTGTAATTCAACCAACAATGAATAATTAAGTTCTTTATTTTGTCTTCGCTATTGTGTCAAGGAGTTTCACGCAGAAGCCAATTTGTGGTACATATTTTTAAGGAGAAATACATATAAAAAGTTGACTTGCAGCCTTTTATTGTAGTGGCAATTTCTTTCTCTGATTGAGAGTGGATGCAAGTCTATTCATATTTGATATTGCTAATATAAAGATAAACTTTTGGGACTTTATTAATAATAGACGGAGACTTGATTATAGGGAAAAATTTGCATATATTTTATAGGAAATTATACTAAAGTATCTCTTCTAAAAAAATTAGAAATAATATATTGTATGAGAGTGGATTGGATCTGTCTCTTTGGCTTATCTGTGCCCTTGAGATGAATTTTCGTTCTCTATATCAAAAGGTATCATCTTACTCCATCACTTAGACTATTTGCAAATCCAGCTTAGAGGGTTAGCTGCATGAGTTTAAAGTTTAAAGTCTTTAAACTGTGACGGACAAGCTAGATTTCCCTTCTTGGATTGGTGTTCACAACCAATCATAGAAGGATGTCCATAAAATCTACTTACTCCTTCTATGGAGTCTTCTCAAATTAGAGTTGTGCTCTTCTACAACTGACCCCATGATGGGAAAAGGCTTGGATGATATGCTTATGATCCCTTTTTTTTAGCACTCTCGCTCATATTTGTGTTTATTTGTGCAAGATTTGTTATGGATTTTGTATTAACTTGTTTCTGTGATTTTCTTAAATATGTACTCTTTTCCTTTTTTTTGCTTGAAAGTGTGTGGTCTGGAATAGAATGAAGATGCAGAAATTCAAAGATGGATGCATATGATGCAAGCCTTTGAAGTGCATAAAATAGTTAAAAAAAGTTTTCCATACCGAGGTCCACTTTATAACCAAAAATATTGGAACCTCATATTATTATGGTACCTAGAAGAACACATAAAGTTTAGGTGCGATAAGATTTTGTTAGAAGACTGATTGTAAGTTATATTATTAAATTAATCAATTAATTTGGATGGTTTTGAAGTGTTTTAGTATCCTATACTTAATTATAAGTTAGATTAAGGAGTTGACAAGTAATTACAACTATTTTTATTTGAATATGATTTTCTGATTTTATCTATTGTCTTCCACATCATATTGTAATTGAATATTAAGTATCAAGTGAATATCGATTGCTCTATAGAAAACTTGTCTCCCTTCCACATCCATTTCTTTCTCGTCCTTCTTCATTTTTCTTCTCGACCTTTGTCCTCTTACAAGATTGTAGCTCTCTTGTATATTTGTTTTTATCTTGATTCTTGAGAAGCTTATAACTCAACTCATAGAGATGATATGAACATAGACAACAATATGGATTAATGGTGGAGATTCAAGAAATGTTGATGATTGTAATTGAGGAGTCAAAGCACATTGAGGGTGCCTTGTTGACTTTAAGATTAAGAGGAATATGGACCTTTCATGACCCACTTTGGCAATGTGCATATGGGGGCCTAAATAACATGTCACCGGTGGAGACACCATATCTCGAACTCATTCCCTTTTGAAATTCCAAAGTTTAACTTATCAAGCACAATTGGTGGGATCTTCTGAGTTAAATAATGCAAGAAATACCATCACACCAAGATGAATGGATAGTATCTTTTGCAGCTATTCATTTGAGTTGGTCAGCAATTTTATGGATTCAAATAAAAGATGGGCTGGTCAAAGAATGATCGTTAATAGTTCTTATTAGCTCAGATTGATACTTATCCTTTTATCAACTTATAGATCCTTAAAGTGCTACGATATGATAGGAGCATAATCCAAAAGATATGATAAAGTATGAAAGAAAAAAGTATGAGAATAGGTATTATGGAGATGCTACTTTGAGGGAACACCTTTCTTAGAAATAACTTTTTTAGGAGAGTCTCCTCCTTAAGCTAAAAGCCAAGAAGTTCTCTCTATAGAGTTTGTGTTTTCCTCGATAATTGTCAAGGTTTCAAATACCGGTTTCAGACCTTGTACTGGTATTTTGCCTGAATGTTACAGTACCAGATACCAATACATGGTACAGGACTGCATGCCATACCAACACACTGTGTGCTGGTGCTGGAAACCATTTGGAACGGTATGGTACCATTTGTACCATCCCGTTCTGGCAGAATTTGAAACCTTGATGTTTATGGACTCACCTTTATTAGAACAATTCATTAATTCTATTCATGTTCTTCATCCTATCTAGTTTACTTCTAATTTTATTAGAAGGAAGCTACCGGTAAGAGATTGGTTTATATTTCTGAAATTCTTCTATGTAGCAATAAGAGCATCTTCTCTTGGAAGTTGGAAGTCTCATGACATGCCCTTTGTATGTATGCCATCTAAGCTGCCTGGCACATTATAAAATGGAATCATTTTATTTTATATTGTTTCAGTGGATGCCTTGAAGGGTCATATCCAGCAAGCTTATTTCTCTTTAGTGGTGCTCCTTTATTATCAAAAGAAAAAGAAGATGTGACAATTATTCTCAAAGGGGATCTGTTGAATTATGATAAAGCCAAAGTTATTTCTAAGTTCACATGGAACAAAACATTACTTTTCCTGGTATATCACCAACTTGTTTTGGGAGTTGTAAAGCAAAAATTTGGAATAAAATAAAGTATTTGGAGAAAATTTTTTCTGTAGCACTTTATTTCCTAGCATTATCTATTAGCTAGGAAAGGTACAGAAAATTAAACTTGTCTTCAAACTAGATGCGCTTTGACGTGATATGCAGCTGGATGGACATGGCCATGGATAACTAAATAAGCCCTTCATGTCTTCATCCATATTTTTTCTAATAGATTCTTAACTGCGATGTTAATAGAGAATTATAGGTTTGACCTTTTCTGATTGTTTGGATAATTGGTCACCACTGGCACTCATTTATAGCATGGAAGAGCTCCTTCATGGTTGTATTTAACCTTCTCCTGTTCTTTCCTCGAATTGCATGCATTTAGTTCTCTTGTCTGTGGAGCTGGATTGTGTTCTAGAGTTGATTTTGATCTTTGGGTCTGCTTATTGCCCTCTTTCATTTTTTTTCTTTGATATGTAATTTTAAGCTGCATAATTAATTTCCTCCTCCCCCTATATAAGTTATAATTATCTTTTTACTGATATTTTAAAGCAGAAAACCAGAAACTTCTGTATTCTATTTTCATGAAATTAATAACAATCTTTTAAAATTGAATGATGATCAGTAAACTGAACTCGCTGCAGGCCGCTGTTTGCTAGCAGTTTATTGACCATTATATGCACTCTCTTGGATCAAACAAGACAGGAGGAAATGCGAATTATAGGATGCAATACTTTTTTTGACTTTGTAAATGGTCAGGTTGGTATATCTTTTTTGGGAACAAGAAAATATGACAGACACTCTAATCTGACAATTGATAATCTAGTCAAGCTAGATAGCTCATTCCTTACAAGAAACTCTTAATTTCAGAGGGACAGTACTTACATGTTCAATTTGGAAGGCATTATACCAAAGCTCTGCCATCTGGCTCAAGAAATGGGGGAGGATGAGAGGGCACACAATCTGCGTGCAGCAGGCCTGCGAGCCCTTTCTTCTATGGTTAGTTTTCTCTCATGTGTTTAGTAGATGGCACTTTGTTGATTCATCAGAATATTGTTGTAGATATAAGTATTATGCGCAGCATGGTTTACTGTACCATCCCGAACTAGACGGTATGGGGGCGTACCATACCAGTTTGGTACTAGTACTTGGTATAGGTGGTGTATCGCACCGTACTAGTTCGGTACTGGTATTCAATATGGGTGGCATACTGACACTCGGTACGCTAAAAAGATCCTGTATCATACCGTACCGATAGTGCTAGTGTGGTATCGGTATGGGGTCTGGTACTGAAACGGCGAACTTTGATGAACAATGCTTTGCTGATTCATCAGATGTTGAAATAAAAATTAATTGTTGTGCTTTATTCCATTCCTCTATTGTCTTTCTTTATCGATGAGATAAGGTACCAGTCTTGTATTGAAACTTTGAATACCTTGCTACAAGTCTTGTATTGAAAATATGAATACCTTTAGTATGTGTTGAGATCCTATTTTCTGCTATGGGAAACAACATTATGGTGTTTTTGCCTCATCTATGTTCTATTATAGTAACATGCAAAAAGTGACAGAGGACATTCACATCAAGCATTAGCTGATATTTTGCTATTTAATGAAGAGATTTAAATAGAAAATAAAATTGTCAACTTAGCAAATAAATGTTATTTAAAAATACAGATGTCTATAGTGCAACATCATATTATTGTAGAAACAGGAGCAGCGAAAAGAGTAGTAAGCACTAGAAAATAAGTTTTATTGTACCATATACTTGGTAGAGAGGATATCTTGTTTACAAATGAATGTAACAGCACGTAGAAAACTTGTTTTTGCTTAAGGTTTTCTTGGATCATTTTCTACAGTATTGACAGGAATATTAGCACATCCGCAATAAGGAAGCCATCAATCAGAGGCTACAACACCACATCCTCCATAATATTGGATTACTGCAATGGTTGGAGAACTCAAAATCAAATCATCATTCTCCTTAGTCCTTACAGCATCTGTTGTGTGGTTACCATGCCAAACCTGATTGTTACTAACTCACCTCTAGGAGGGTTTTTGGTACAACTCACCTCTAGGAGGTTAAGGCAGCCAGGAATAGGAGTATTGGAACTCTTGCTATTAGCAATTAGTTTCAGTTAGTAAAAATGGCATGCTTGAACTCCTTTGAATTTTCTCTGGTCCTTCCAGATATTCTAAACAACAAAGCCAACAAGCGCAGCCGAATAAGATGTACAACTTCCATTCTCCTTTATAGTTTGATTACTAGGACAAAGATGAACACTTCATGATTCCTGTGCTACACTTAATTCTTTTGCCAGTACAATTTCTTCCCTAGACAGATGCTGGACAGCAAGGTGTAATCTGTTATCGAATGATGCGACGTTAAACATGTATAGTTCATGTTCATTTCTTTTCCTCATATGTTATTCTATAAAACAAATGAACATTTTATCAGCTTAAGATGCTGCAAAATTCTCCTCGTCTCACCCTTTAATCATATGTTGTCATTTCAGTCCCATCATGAAGTCTTTATTTGTATCAGTTAGAAACATAGACTGGACATTACTTTGCTTCATTATAGGTCTTGGATATTAGTTGAGACAATCCTTGATGTCTGGCTTGGTGCCATTATTCCTCAAGAGAGTGGATTTTCGAACCTGAGAATGATGTAAATTCTGCCTGAGCCATTGCAAATATTTGTGCTGTTGAAAGGTTCTGCCGAGTTTTGATGTGATGTTTCTCACTAAATCAAGACTTAAGACCTGTTTGAAACGTGAGAAATCTTCCTATGTCTCATCATTTGGACAATGAATGGTTAGAGTTGAACTTTCTATATTCTCTTCGGTTTGCCATATTACCTCACCAAAGAGCTATTGGCTACTTATATAATACGTATATACAAACTGAAAATGAAAAATTTCCTTTCAACTACAATATTGCCTTCTCTCAGTACATGATTGGTGGTTCTTAACATTCAATTTCAACAATCCAACATACTTGGTTAGTTGGTTTTCTTCTTTAAGATTATCTTTGCATAGCTTGCTTCCTTTATCCTTCAGCCATTTAAATTATCTTCTGGGGTTTGTAATCCAATTGACATATAGCATGTGAAAATCAGCTTTGATGTAAAATTTGAACATTATATAATTCATAGTCACTGAATGAATCAAAATCCACATACTTCTCTTTCTGGTTTTTGAAGATTTCTGCTGGTCAATGGCACTGCAAACCCATGATGGGTGGTCCGATTGTTGTAGAAATTGCCATGATTGCATTTTTTGGTCTTGGTTCCTGAGGCTATGTTTATTGTTAACATGTTTAATTGCTTATAAATACTTCAACTAAAAGGTACTTGGGTATTTAATCCACTTTGTTTCTCCAAGTGAGCCGGCACTAGTTCAGTTTGGTTACTTCTTAAACAGCTTGAAAAATCTATTTTTCAAATGATAAGCGTGCCATTGAAGTTTTTACTTCCTTCTATGACCATGGTGAAGACTTAACTTGATACCAGAAAATTCATGTATGATAGCTAAAGATAATTCCCTCAGATGAATTTAGGGGCATCCTCATGTTACTTCCTGAGAAAAGGGCTAGTTATTTATATCTGCAATTTGGTAAATGTCCTTCAATTTGGCAATTGATTTGTAAATTTTTTCCTTTTAGATTCTAGGTTTTCTTGATCAAATTTTTCCTTATTATCTCTTTTTTTAGAGTCTATCAATGCATTGATTAATTTTGACCATAACAATCATCAAGCCTTGTGCCAACTATTGGGGTTTGGCTTTGTGAAATCTAATTCTAAATTGCCAAGAATTCCTAGTTGGGCTATGTTTGATGTTCTTTTTCTCATATCTTTTATCATAACCTCCATCCATCTACCTTAGGTCTTCTCCTCATTTTTGTACATCCTTTAACCAAGATTAATGTACCCTTGCATATTGGATTCCCTCAAATCTTCATTATAGATGACCGTAGCTTCTTAGTTGATTATCTATTGCCTTGTTCTTCATTTGTGAATCTCCCACATTATTTGTAACATACTCATATGTCATTCTATCCTTTTAGGTTTTATAACACATCCATCTCAACATTCTCAATTCTACTACATTCGTTTTGTTATCTTGAACCTTCTCTATTTCCCAACATTTTGACCATACATATTGCATGCTTATTATTCTATTTAGTTTCCCTTTAATTCATTGAGGCGTGTATCAATCTCATGATAACCCAGAAATATCTCTCCACTTTATACAGTTTGTTCTAATTCTGTTGCATATGTCTTCATCTATCTTTTCATTTGTTTGTATAATAGATTTCAGATTGTGTTGAGATCCCTCCATGATAAATGGCCCTCAGTTTCAATTGTCATTTTTACTAAAAGTGCATTTCATATACTCCATTTTAGTTCTGCTGTTTTTTGAGCCCCTATTATTTAAGGCTTTCTTCCATACATTCAATCTAGCATTTAATCTTATTCCTTTTCAACCACTTAACAATATATCATTAGAAAATAAATCGATAGATATCAGTATTGTGGAATAATAAGTTAAACAATATTTCTATCTCTTGATTTTTTTTTCATTTGTTATTATGAATATGCTCTTTCTTGGGAGACAATGAAAGTTTAATGTTCGAAATTGAAATTAATTTGAATAATCACTTTGCATTTAGTGGATTCCTTGTTTGCACAATTTTTTTATTTCTTCATATTGCACTCCATTAGTATGCATATTCGTAGACCATTTTTTCCCTTTTATTTGTACACGATCTAATTAATTATTGATGTGTATATTTGCCTTCATTATTATTCACAGGTTTGGTTTATGGGTGAATACTCCCACATCTCCACAGAATTTGACAATGTAAGCTTGCTTATGTTGCAATTTTAGCATTTCGAATGAAATGAAGCGTTAATTTTGTAATTTTGTTTATTTGGTTCTTACTTACAAGGTTTATTGATATGGTGAAATCACAAGTAATTACTGTAAGTCTGTAACCATAACCATCTAGCCTTTATTTCAACTACTGGGAGTTGGCTTTATATATTCTCATTACCATTAAAACACTGCCATGGTCATAAGAATATGTCAATAACTATGAAATGGATCCTAACTTTAGGAAATTACTTTTAATATAATTAAGTTTCAATTAACCTGATAATCTACCGAGGAGCTCTGAATTTTTTGCATGTACAGATCTAGTAGCAAATGTAACACATCTTTAAATGAAAATTGTTCCGAAGGATAATTTAATATTTTCTGAGAAAAGAATTTTTAAACAATTTGAGATGAAGTAATATGAGAAAAACTCTGCTGCACTTATGCAAGAAACAATTGTGCAGATGGCCATTCTGATGTTCATATGTAGGCATTGCAGATAGCTGGGATCAACATTTTGAGATGAGTAGATGACTATGGAGTAAAACTAGGAATAACAAAGTGAACTAGAAGAAGCTCGAGAGCTATACTAAATTACTAATAGAGATTAAAACTAAAGAGGTCGTAGTCTCAAATCTCAAACTCAGTCATTCACACATGTAACCTTTTTCCTTTTTACTTAATCTCTGCTTCTAGCATTCAAACATAAAGTATAGAGAAACAGTTGTCAACTTGTCATTATATTTGACTGTGATAACTGATAAGACTATTTTGAATCCTATGTGCTCATTCCCTCGATATTTTTTATTTAGTTTTTTTTAATCTATTTTTCATATTCAAAAATAATGCTTCATGAAGAGCCTTTATTTCATTGCAACTTACCATTAGTGGATGTCTTTGCTGTTAAACTTTTATTAATATAGGTTGTTTCAGTGGCTTTGGAAAATTATGAAAGCCTCTATAAGAGCTCTGAGGATCATAGTGACGATGACCGAATCTCCCAAAACCGATGGGTGCAAGAAGTCCATAATGCTGAGGCTCATGTATCTCCTTTCCCAGTTTCCATGACAAGGATTGTAAATGATCGAGGGGAACTAAATCTGACTTTGTAAGACTTTGTGACCTAGAAGACTGCATTCATGCTCTCAAATTAGTTTTCTTTGATGAACAATTATGTCCATTCATGTCATTTTGGTTCATCTGGACAGGGAAGAAGACAAGAGCCCCAGCTTCTGGTCAAGGGTCTGTGTGCATAACATGGCCAAGTTGGCCAAGGAAGCAACCACTGTACGACGTGTTTTGGAGTCTTTGTTTCGGTATTTTGATAATTGCAATTTGTGGTCACCTCGTAGCAGGCTTGCTCTCTGTGTTTTGCTGGATATGCAAATAGTAATGGAAAATTCTGGTAAGAATTTGTTCATCTTATTGATTTTGTATTACATTCAACTATCTTCAGGCATTTAATACCAAGTAGACTTTTTCTAACAGGCTAATGGTACACAAATTCCTGTCTATTTACCTTATCAGTATGTTTTCTAACTTGCAGGGCAAAACACTCATTTGTTATTATCTATGTTAGTCAAGCATCTGGAACACAAGTCTGTCTCAAAACAACCTGACATGCAGCTAGACATTATTGAAATAACCACCTGTCTTGCTGTCCAATCAAAAGCTCAGAGTTCTGTAGCAATAATTGGTGCAATAAGTGATCTACTGAGGCATTTGCGCAGAAGCATGCAGTGCACGCTTAGTAATTTAGACTTGGGTGATGACATGATCAAATGGAATAATAGATTTCAGAAGGCTGTAGATGGGTGCCTTGATCAGTTAACCAAGAAGGTAGGTTAATTAAGAATTTCTTAAAATTGTTTGGCTTCATACAGAGAAATATTTCAGAGGTGCTTGTGCTTATTGCAAGTCCTATACAGGCACAACTTCTGGAATTAGAATTGATCAAGATGTTTACAGGAATTCATGCTATAACCATTGTTTTTCCAGGAAATGTGTATAATTTTGGCAGCAGCAACTGTCTGCAGTCTGCACCCATATCTAATATAATGATTGTGCCTCTGCTATTCAGGTTGGTGACGCAGGACCTGTTCTTGACATGCTGGCTGTGACATTGGAAAACATCTCAAGCACTGTATCAGTTGCGAGGGCAACCATTTCTGCAGTTTATCGTATGGCACAAATAATAGCATCAGTACCAAATTTGTCCTATCAGAATAAGGCAAGTTGATGGCATCATTTTATTTTTAAAAATTTATTTAGTAAACTCAGTTTTCTTTCGAATTTCCTGATATTATGTCCAGCCTCCATTATACATTGCAGGCATTTCCTGAATCCCTGTTTCATCAACTGCTTTTAGCTATGGTCCACCCAGACCGTGAAACACATGTGGGGGCACACCGTGTCTTCTCTGTTGTGCTTGTTCCATCTTCTGTGTGCCCTCGTCCTTCTTCAGCTAGTGTGGGTTCATATAAGAAACAGGATCTTCAAAGAACGCTCTCAAGAGCTGTCTCTGTCTTTTCATCTTCAGCTGCTCTTTTTGGGAAGTTAAGAAGAGACGTGTTTTCCTTGAGAGAAAGCACATGTCAGGACAATGTGGATAAGGTTTCTAATAGTGATGATGGACAACAGAATAGCAGCAATGATGCAAAACTTTATAAACTTCAGTCATCTCAAAGTCGGATGCGTAGCGTAAAAGGCACTTCATTACCCTCAATTTCAGAAGAAAATTTTTCGAGCAGTCCATACAGGGAAAAGGTACATGCTAAACATACTCATCAAATATCTAGAGTCTCAGCTAGTTTTTTCAAATATCATCACAATGACTCTTCTCCCATGCACTCAACTTCAGGACCCAATTTCCCTTAGGTTGAGTAGTCGTCAGATTACGTTGCTTCTTTCCTCCTTGTGGGCTCAGGCTATGTCACTTGAGAATACACCAGAAAATTATGAAGCCATTGCTCACACTTACTGCTTGGCGCTGTTGTTTTCTCGAGCTAAGGTAAATGCATTATATTTAGGGTGCTATGATATTGCAATTGTTGCAATATTTCAATTGAAAAACTATGTATTATTTTGTGATAAGATTATTTATATGTGGAGTTATGTTGCACTAAGACATAACTTGATTTTGTTTGTTGCTATACAAATACTGACCTGCATTTAGCATTGATACAGTCCTGAAATGATAGGACAGGTTTATATCTGATTGTCGGCTAATATACTCATGTTATTATATACCGTTCTTGTGATAAACATATGTTTTTCTAGTTATATGAAGTCAACTTATTTCATCTTCTTCAATTGCATTTCAGATAGAGGAATATCCTTATCTTTATTTTCTTTATTTTGTTAACTTTGTAGCGAGCATGATGATCTTTCTCCTTGAGGAAGATCTACCTAACAATAAAGCAGCAAGATAGGAGGAAGAAGCTGCAAAAAGAACTTTCGAACTTATAGAACAATAGAGAACAGAACTAGAAATTTCATTCAATTCAAAGTGGCCTTTTACAATGGCTAAGCACCCTATTTTGGTATAATTTTCCTTTTTAATTTTTTTTTAGCCTATTTAGGCGTTAAAAGAAAAGAAACAAGAAGAGAGAAAAAGGAAGCGAATTTCACCTGGCTATTTGTGAGATCGAGGCTGGTAATGGCTACAAATCCCCTTTCTCCAAGCTTTCCCTACTCCCCACCTCTTCCGCACCTTCCTTGAATTCAAACGAGAGGAGAAAGACTGAGAAGACCTTTTCTCTCTTTTACCCAAATTTGAGGTCGGAACTGATAGGTGCCAATCAGAGTGGAACCAGGAAGTTCCACTTGTTTTGGACTGGTTCTACCCTGACTTGAACTGAAACTAGGAACTGTCCCAATTCTGTGTCAATTCGGTTTAGTATTTCTGAACCGGGTGGTTCTGGAACAGTTCCATTATTCTTAGTGATGAGTTAGCATATAAAAGTTTCATACTTTTGGTTCAATCTTGTGAATGAATCTTATTAGGGATAATTGAGGTCCACCCGTGGTATGGACCACCAATTTATGTCTGATCCCTGCTGACTGAAATTTTTATTCCTGCCCCTTGATTTTAAGTTCATTTCATGTTAGTCCCTGGCTATATATGCACACAACTGTGCGCGTAACAAATATAGCTGTGATAAAAATAGACCTGACTGTTTGCAGAACTTTGGCCTAACTGTTTATAGGGAGTAGACAGAATGCTGACTGTGAACGGGCTAAACAACAAATTGCAGTCAAACAAAGGACTGGTTATCAAATTTTCCTTCTTATTCAGACTTATGCTATCGTTTTTCTAACTTCATTCTTTTGTGATGCAGAATTCATTTAATGAGGTATTAGTTCGGAGTTTTCAGCTTGCGTTTTCATTAAGAAACATTTCACTTAGAGGAGATGGTAAGTTCAAAAAATTTGGTTTAATTTTAGTGGTAGTGCAGATGATTGGTAGCTTATTTTTAGCTGAAGCTTGTTGATTTTAAGGAAGTCTTTTAAAATTTCGTAAACCATCCATAATTCTATGCTTTAGTTATTTTCTTAATTATGGAAACTTTGATTTAAATCTCACTGTAAACTTGTCGCTGGCATAGGCTTTACACATTTACATTTACCTCATGTATGTTGATTTAGGGCCCCAAAGGTGTGGATAATTTCATGGGGGTTGATGCAACTTTTGGGATATCTGACAACACCCCTTGTTCAAATGAATACTTGCATTGCAACTTAATTACATAATGAAACTACTCCATCTTTCCATTAGGGCATCATCCCAAATATATATGCAAGTGGACTGACACACCAAGATGCTCCTCCCTCGCAAACTCAAGGAAGATATGGACCAAGAGTTTGCAATGCAGACTGGGGTGGTTCTGAGAACTTGTTGAGTCTGAAGGTGAAGTTAATCATGAAATTTTCAGCAAGTGATAATGAAATCCATCAGATTTTTAATTAGCATAAATAAGTTAAGTGAATCCATTGGTGAGCCCTTGCTTTTAATAGAACAGTTTAGTGCCTGTATCCAGCGTTAGTCGTCAACTTCCTATACTATCTTTGCAAGCCAGGGATTAGCATCATCCCATGCCTTGAGGGGCAATATTGCAACAGTAACCCACTTCTTGTACATACTAGGTCATTGCTTTTATAATTAACTTTTTGAGGACCGTGCTGCACATCGTATAACAACCTAGATGATTTGTTTTATTTGTCACTTTATTGGTATTTTTTTTTCTTGATACAATCAATTTCAGTAGCTGATGTTGTTTTTACCCTCTGTAGGTACAATGCCGCCATCACGACGCCGATCCCTTTTCACTTTGGCAACATCCATGATTGTTTTTTCTGCGAAGGCTTTCAATATTGTACCACTAATTCCAATTGCTAAGTCATCACTCACTGAGAAGACAGTAAGCAATTTTTTTGGAGTTGGATCATGTAATATAACATGTCATATAACATCTCTCTTTTTTCCCTTCCTTTTTCTTTAGTTGGATCATGTAGTATAGCATCCTTGACAAGGCCTACCCATATTGGTTGCTAGAGGCCTAGATAGCAATATGAAACAGTTTGTTGATGCTTCATCAAAATATTTTAGTTCAATCTATCTAGACATATAATCAGCATCACCTGTCCGTCATAATATACAAGGTAAATGAGAAGGGTGGACAAAGTTACAGTCTGCTCAACTCATACCCCATAGGGTAGGATCCGATGGCTAGATTTCACTTGGAATCCCAAACAATTATTGCGGATGCAATTCACTTGGAGCATTGGACCCTTATCAAACAGTTCACTGAAACTTTCAGTCCCCTTATTAAAATGGTATCATTTCTTTGCATACAATTGTGTTATTTGATCATATATGGCCATTCAAAGCAAGGAATATTTGATTTACCTCATTTCTTTTGGCATTGATGGAAAATAAAGATTAGTTGACTCCATATACTTTTGCATTTTCAGGACTTCTATTTAGGTGATTTTTAAAGTAGGCTTAAGAGTTCTATTTTGAGTGTAACTAGAGTGAGAACGTCCTACTTCGGTATATGTTAAATTGAACAAGTGATTAAGTTATTAGAATTTGACTCTTAGTTGTTTTAGTTTTAGACGCCTTTCTATGATGGTATACGATACTAGACCGAGCTGCTCGGTTCGATTGGTACCATACAATACCAACCACAAACTAGAACGATTTGTGATCTCTGTATGAAATGGAGCCCAAACCACTTGGTTATGGTCCTTGCTGGGCTAAACCACTCGGAATTAAGTGGTTCTAGGCAGTTCAGCCTAGTAAGGGCCTGCTATGGACCAAATTAACCCCTCCCCCTCAATAATTTAGGACGGTTCAACTTGGTACAAGTCAGTATGGAACAGTAATGGTATGGTACCATATCGATCAATCATCGGTACACAATCCAATAATGAGGCTGCAAACCTTACTTTCCAAATAGTGTTTTGTGGGATTAAAAAACTTGCATTTTAATAAAGTTTCTTGGTGTACGCATAAAGACTAGTTACTCGATTATTAAAAGTCCTACTTTACTCCTAATCAAGGTCTGCCGAACTGGGCCAAACCGAACCAGTGCGAAACCGTGTTGGTTCGCCTAATATATTTGGTTCCATCCTCGTACCGGCCAGAACCTCTATTGAGCCGGCCGGTAAGTGTCCGAGCCGGCCGGTTCACACCAAGTCAACCCAGTTCCAAACCGGGTTGATACTGTGGACTGTATCTGATGCTTTTTAAAGCATCATGTGTCTCCCAACAATATTTTGAAAGCGGCAGCTCTCTCCGCCACTTTTGCTTTTTAATTATTTCAAAAACAACACCAATTCAAGCTATCAAAAGAAAAATCCAAGGCTAAATAAGGTGTGCTTTTTCTTCCCTATCTAATTCTCTTTTTTGGAGGGGGTTTTAAAAATAGCTCAAAAATTGCAAAATAAAGGGACATCATGCCAAAATTTTCGATTGGGACTTGATTTTTTTATATGTTGCAGATCTATAGACGATCTACACGCTGATATAAAAAAATAATTTTTGAATTATATATATTTTTTAAAAATTAAAAATATATTTTTGGATTATATATAAAAAATTTTATATGGTCTTCAATTCATTGGTGAGTCTCAATTTACGCATGATACAGAGGATAGGGACCGCGATGCACGATCTGGTAGAACCCACGAGGATAAAATTGTATATAGGAGACAGACTCCTCAAGGTCATTCAAGAGAACACGATGCAGTTGCAGATAATCTCGCACGTGGAGTATGATCCATAGATGTATCGGGTTCCGAGTCATATACTGGATTCTATTACCTGCAGCCACAGGCAGCCTATAATCCATACGGATACGGATATGGATATGGTGCGCCTGAGGCATCTTTGGATGGCTACTACTTTACGCAGTCTTGAGCATCTTACGGGTCGAATTTTACTGCCAGCATATTCGGATGGATCCCTTTACGGTCGTATTATCAGCTAGAGGATGCCTCTTAGAGCCAGAGCTTCATCAAGAAATCCGAGAGTGCTTATAACTTGGCATACGTTTCCTATGGAATAAACACACAAGACTACAATGCCGCTTAGTTAGAGGGGTGGCTGATGTGCCTCCTGACTATGCTGATGATCCGAAAATCTGTGAGAGACATCGCCACTCAACTCAATGTTAGATATCAGTATGTATGTTAGACTTTAAAGGATCGCTGAATCGGTACCAATAGGCGTATCGATCAGCCACTAGGCCGGTTCGGAATAGTTCGAACTGGTACCGAACTGGTACTACTGGTTTGGCCTGGTTCACACATCCAAAAGCCTAAAAAAAATTGGTCTAGCTGGTACGGGCCGATTCGGTACCGATATGGGCCGGTACCATGGTCTGCCGTACCAATCGGTACGGATCGGTACATACCGTTACCGGATGAAACCGGTACGGTACAGCTATATTTTTCGGTTCCGACTATTCACAATCCGTACCGGTCAGTACCGGTTTGTATCGACCCATACCGAACCGGTACCGGCCCGTACCGATCGACCTATACCGATCTCAATTTTTTTGGCTTTTGGCCCGAACTAGCCGAATCGGTACAGTACCGGTTCGGTATGGTACCGGTACCGTACCGGTGCACACCGGTACGTCGGTACGATCGGTACAACGGACCATAGCCGGTACCGTTTTTTAACGTCGAACCGGACTGGTCAAAGACCGGACCGATTCAGCATTCTTTGCTTTAAATGTATGTAATTGCTTGTATTATTTTTTAATTTTTACGTCACTATTTGATTTGAGAATATTTAATGTTCAATTTTATGATTTGTATCATTTTAAAGCAATAAGTTGCATCATCTAGGTTAAACCGGAATCATAGAAACATCAAAAATATCAAAAAATATCAAAAATAATTCAAAAAATAAAAAAATCAAATTAGACTAAAATTTATTGAAAACGTTCAAAAAGAATGATTACCAATTAAATATTCTTGAAAACTCCAAAAAAAAAGGGCGTGTCGGTTCACCCGTTCTGGTTCGGTACGGTATCGAACCGTGCCGAACACCGACTGGTACGGGTTCCGGTACCGGTTCGGCGGATTTTGCTCCTAACAAACCAAAGCCAAGTCATAAAAATTACAAAGAGGCCCTATGTAGCAGCCATTGGAAGGTACTGTATGTCATTTTTTTTAATAAGAAATAAAGGATTTCTCTGCCCGGAAAGCAGGGTTTGCATCATTGTTTCCTAGGTCCACCTATGCCTTTGAGAACCAGACCTTGGTTGTCCTGCATTGGAAATTTTCTTTTCAGTTTTTAGTATTATGTCCATGTTATCAATGTTTTGTACGGGATATGCCTGTCCGTATTTTAATATTCAAGTAATATTAAATAGACTTTCCGATTTCCTTGTTGCTATTATGTAGTCATTATCTCTTGTGGCATTACTTTGCTTCTTTTGTGGTATTATCTGTATCTAATGAGCCTTATCCTGTCAACATGGGGTTGGTGATGATTGTTTAGGTAATAGGTTTTTTGATATGACACTGCTGTAGCTGACAGTATAATATGCATGTTCATCATGATTCCTCTTTAAACTAAAAACTAACTTTTATAAAGGACGTTGCTACCCACCAGGTTGATCCATATCTCCGCTTGGTTGAGGATTGCAAACTGCAGGCTGTGAATACTGTAACTGAACATTTGACAAAAGTTTATGGATCGAAAGAGGATGACAATGCCGCTCTGGAATCTCTTTCAGCACTAGCAATTATGGAAAATCAATCAACAGAATCCATGGTTTCCGTGATTGTGAACAGCTTGGAAGATTCACTAAGAGTAACCGCTATCATAAACCTTTTAAGAATTTTCTTTTTTTGTTAATTTTTTTAAAAAAATGGTAAATGATTTATTGACTTCTCTGTCCTTCTGCAGACAGAGTTATCTGCCATAAGAATGCAGTTGCTTGATGACTTTTCTTCTGATGATGTATGCCCACTGGGGGCTCTGTTCATGGAGTTACCTGGACAGAGTACCTCATTTGGTTCAAAAACAAATTCTATATCTCAAGAGGTACTCACTAACTGTTTTTCAGATGATTTGCAATGTGAGCATTTCCTAAAGATGCCTACTTTTGAACTTTTGCAGGTCATGCCTCCAGCTTTTGCAATAGATGATGATATCTTTACAGAAGCATCTGATAGTCCAGCAGATTACAAGTCAAATTTGTCCAGGGACACCAATATCCTGAGCATCAACCAGCTACTAGATTCAGTATGCTTCCAACTTGGTGTCTTTCATATTTAGATTTTCACATCACAAAAGAAATTAAAAAATAAATATTCCACATACCTCGAATAAATTGAGGTTTGCTAGGAGTTCCTTTTCTGTATGAAGATTCCTGCTGCCTTCATATTTAGAAATACTCTGTTATTGTATAGTCTAACTCCAATGTGCACTTGAATCATTTTGTATGTTGAATCTCTAAATCTATTTTTTTGGTGCTTCTGTTTACTGCCCGGACCCAGTTAGGGAATGGCCAGTGATAAATGGACTTGGAGTGGATGCTCATAGAAGAACCGCTTTTGGAATGCATAGAGTTACTATCTCTACCGAGTTCGATGTAGTGCCAAATATATTCTCCACTCTCCAGTTCATCAAGAAATTGACTAGTTAATGCATGCCTGGGTCAATATTTATTGGCGTGTGAGGCCATTGGAATTCATAATGTACAATAAAATTTTGAAGCATGTTGACTAGGACCTGGTTATCTGTTTTCCACCATTCTTCGAAAGTAGATTACCAAAGAATTCACATTAAAATGTCAAAACTATTAAAGAAGTATGTGGACTGTTTGCCTCAGTAATTTCGCCCGGATGAGACCTAATCATAAAATCAAGTGTTTGGTCAGTCCTTGAAACCCATAACAGCCAGCTATGCCCATTTTGTAACCAGCAACACAAGTTTATGGTGAACTTTAATTATTTTGTACCCTAGACATCTTGATCTCAATATTCTCAGGCCCTTTATAATTCTTCCTAAGATCTGGTTGATATTTCTGTAGCTTCTTTTACTAATGATATCCTGCCTTCTTTACCTTTTTTGGCCTTTATCTTCTTTATTTTTTAACCTATTCTTACCAAGCATTTGATACTTGGTCTCCTTACAACATGTCCTATGTTCTCAATTGGATTCAAATGTTGACTTACTGTATGGCCATTTGCAGATATGGATACATATCTCAGAGCTAACCATGTCCCTTGATTAGTGACTTATATGATACGTTTATGCTACTTACACCCAGACAGGCCAGTCCATTATGCTGCATTGCTGGAATGACTTTATGGCTTTTGTCTCTAATTGTTCCCTTCGCCAATGAATTAGACTGACATTGGAACTAATAGGAATATTGATTACAAATTGTTTCCTCAATGGAGCTGTTCCATTGTCTCTAGATATCTTCTTCCATACAACTGCTGAATTTGTTCTGAGATGACTGTGTAGCTTAGCAGAGCTAGCCGCATCAATTGCTTAGTCACTGTCATTCAGCTTGAAAATGTGAAAGGGCCATTCTGTATAGTTGGGCTTCAATATCCAACTACTAAGAGAAGCTTCAAACTATGAAGCCAGTTCTTTTGGCTCATCTATCAGGGCTCTGGCAATTGCTAGAGGCCTAACCATCTCTCAATCAATATACGTTAAGAGTGAAGACCAGTTAAGGCTCACTTTCTTTAGCATAAGCCTGCTCTTTCTTAGCAGAGTTAGATGAGGTGACCCACTTGCTCATATCTACCAACTGATCACTTAATTTGAAACTCTTCTTCCATTAAACCATCCAGGGAATTATGTGAAACATAGATCATGGAGCATAAGCTGGCTCAACATCCCCTTCCTCGCCATTTCAGGCATAAGCCTCCCAGTTGGATGCTGTCCTCAACCTTATATTTCGAGCTTTTCATCTCACAGCTTCTGAAACATCTTCAGTATATCAAACATATTGTTCAGAACATGATCAACAGCCTAACAGGAGTTATCTTTTATTTTTGTGGCATCGGGTACTTATAGACCATAATTAGTTTTCCAGGCACTGATTTCATGTATGCTATCCTATATGGTTACTCATCATATAGTTTTTAAGAATTCAACTCTTTTTGCATGCTTGCTTTAATAGCCTCGCTTTTTTAAGATAATTTTGCACTTTGCCCTATCTCTGTGCCTCTAGTAGTTTTGAGTAGAAGTTCCTACTTGTTCTACCTATAGATACACCATCTTATCTGTTCTTGTTGGGCATTTATCTTATGATCAATTTTGTTCAATTTTCCCAATATCACGGCTATCTAGTGAAAGCACTAAATTATCTCCTTTTGTTCACTAAATGTATTCTTGTTAGGACAGCAATATGGTTTTGATTTTTGGCTCTATGGCATGCATTAGAAAACCTTTGGCTGATCGATTTTAGATGAACCAAAATATGTCATTTAAAAAAACACGTGAGTAATTCGGTAAAACTGTTTAGAAAATCATATAAGTAATTGGAAAAAAAACATCTAAAAGCTTTTAGAAATGTATATTTAAGTGAAAATTTCATGTCATAGAATTCATAAGCAGTAAGTTTTAAAATTAAATCTATCTGTATTCGCATATATCATTTCTTTCATGAGGCCTATACAATAACTCTTATGATCTTTAAACCTTTGGTGCAAAGTTGAATTCTCTATATTCTGTAGTTGAAAATGATGCATCAAACTAAAGAAGAACAATAACAGAGGACTCTCCCTATAACTGCATTTCACCATTCATGTGCTAAAAAGATATACTTGTGCAGATTTTAGAGACAGCAACGGAAGTTGGAAGATTATCAGTATCAAGCACCACTGATGTGCCATTCAAAGAAATGGCTAGTCAATGTGAGGCTCTTTTGGTGGGAAAACAACGAAAATTATCTGTTTTCACCAGTGCCCGACAGCAACAAGAAATTTTCTTGAGTGGACTTTCACAAGATGACAACAGAATGAAACATTCCTCACACTTGTGCATAGGACAATTACAAACGGTAAACTCCAAACCAAAAAAAAAAGCAAATACATAAGCATTAGAATGTCAATAGGCATGTGTGTGCTTTATGTAATCATGATGTGCATTATTTTGTGGCAACAATAACACAAAATGTTGAAAGAATTTGAACTCTTAGCCCTCGAATCTTCATGATTGTTTCAGAAGTGCTTACTGAAAGCCAGAAGTTCGTTCTTCAAAAATTTCATCTTTTGCTTGGAGTTTACCCCTTCTATGTTCTTTTTTTCCCCTTCTTTTCCTAACTCAGAAGAATGAAGCTATTCTTACTTTTTGTCAAGTTAGAGGTGCGTGATCCATTTTGTTTTTCATATGTTTTGCATCTTTGGTAAAGAAGTTATTGATGTTCTCTTGTTTCTTTGTATTCACCCATAATTTTAAAGAAACATCTACTTTTTGTGTCTAAAACATGTTCAATATTCAGGATATCATTCTGAATGTCCTATCAGAAGCAATAGAAAATAGGGTCTTTTGCATGAATTCCCTTCTAAATATCGAATTTTATATGGATATCCTTCCAAAATTGATATTTGCATGTATACCCTCGTAAAACTCTGTTATTGTACAGATGCTCATAATATAACGATTATTCTAACGGTGTTAAGAAAAATCAAATTTATATTAATTAAAAATAAAATAAAATTATAAAATTACACATTTGTCCCCGTCTTTTTTCTGCAACGTGATCTATTTGTATGTCTACCCATTAAGGATATTTTAGTTATTTTAATTTGAAACAGTTAATTTTTTAACATCGTTAGATAGAATGGGTATATATGAAAAAACAAAAATAAAAAATAGTAGAATAGCAAAACAAGTGTTTTACGAGAGTATACCTGCAAATATTAATTTTAGAAGGGTATTCATGCAAAATCCAATATTTAGGAGGATATTCATGGAAAAAAACCCTAGAAAATATATAGGAAAATTTGTTAATTGTTGCAATTTTACTCCACTCTCCTCTCTTTTATCGGACAAGCAATATATTTTAGTAAAATTCTTGTTTTCTCGCCCACCTTTTTATAATTATTATATTTTCCTTTTCGACAAAATATGTATTCAACTAATCTTCTCCAAAATGCAGATTGGCAGTCCCTTCGATCATGAGCAGAACTTCAATGCATATGCATGCACCGTAACTACCACCACTACCCTTCTGTGTCCCGCTGAATACCAATGGCAGCCCCAATTCAGGCTCCCCGCTTCAAGCCCGTTCGATAATTTCCTAAAAGCTGTTGGCTGGTGAAATGATTATGTTTATTGAGCATATCGCCCTCCATTGTGATCATGTAAAGTGAGTGGTGACCAGATTTGAATGCTCCAATATTCCGCATTCTGTGGCCAAATAGCTCTTGCTTGCATCTCCATATGCCATACCACTGAAGGACCATCTATGTTGATTACTTGGCAAGTGCATATTAGTTCATATCTCATCCCTTTCGTTCTTTCATTATATTCATTCATTTAGAGTGGAAGTTCCAAGATTCATGGAAGAGGTGACTTCAAGTTTGTATGTCAATGCTAAGAATGGCAATGGATAACTGGAGCGGATAAGGTAGGTGCATTTATTTATTCATTGGATTCTTGTTAAATGGCATGATGTAATTATGTGTGCTATGTTATTGTTATGGATGGATAAATTTCTTAATATGGGGAGAGGACCCTTTAATAAACTTCAATGCTTGATTAAAGTGCGAAGCATTCCATAGTGTTTGTTTGCCTGTTATAGGTTGTCAACTTAAATGCCAGCACCTATTCAGTAGGGAGAGAGAGAGAGAGAGAGATGGTGAGAAGCGCGAGAGAATGAAAGAGAGATAGAAAGGTGATGTACCAAGAGAGAGAGAGAAGAGAGAGAGAGAGAGATGGGTTGTAGGCGGTGAGGAAAAGAAATGCGCATGCTGCTTCAGTTTTAAGTGGGATTGAAGAGCCTTCTAACTAATTTAATGGTTGAGATTGCTCTTACTTTTGGTAAATGACAGAGATTGCTTATTGATAGGTATTTACTTATAATTCTAGTAGTACCTCGTAAGGTGTATATATTTTTAGAATGTGAAAGGAGGGAGATTCTGAGAATAATTAAAAATTCTGACTATTATAGGAGCATTTTGAGAATAATAAAAAATTGTTGGAAATACTGATCTAGTGTGCATCTAAATTGTTGCATCTAGCTTGCCCTTGATGGTAGTCTAGTGCCTAATTGAATGGCCATAACTAATGCATATCATTGTCTGTCATTTTTGGCAGTTTCCTACGATACATGATTTGTTTTCCTAAAAGGATTAAGACTCTAAAACTCTACGGTACATTAATGTTGGGTACTTGACTGTGATCAATCTTTTTCCTCTTTCAATAAGGACCAGTAGGGGCACTTCCAACTGATTGTACTGGACCCAGCAAAGAGGACCATATCTTTTGGCAGCTAGGATTTGTGTATTCGATGTATGTTCCCATCTTCTGAGGATGACCATACACTCCACATATGCTAAAGGAAACCCTAGAGTAGACGTCACTGTTTTCAAAAAGAACCAAAGGATTCGAAGATTTATAATGGCAATCGTACGAGGTCATCACTCTTAAGTAGAACAATTCTGTGCATGTTAGATTGCCTGATATCATATATTTGATTGTGCATGTTAGATTGCCTGATATCATATATTTGATATCATATATTGGATGTCCACATTTTAACGCCGAAATAGATGGTTTAATCTATCAACCAAGATGCATGCAACTTGCCTTGATAAAGGTGGGACATCTATAGCTATAAGAAGCCTGATCATCCTTTGGATGCGGGCATCGGCCACACTCAGCATGTTATAATATCCTTGCAGGGATGCAATTGCTAATGGAAGTTGTACGTTATTTGACAAATATCGGCCTCCTGAAAAAACGTTATTTAGATATCTACTATTCTGACCGCCGGCGCGACAAATCCTTACCTACCAGTACGACCGCTGCACGTTAGAAATTATAGTCAAAACCTATAAAGATACTGCGAACTTAATAGACAACTTAAAATAGGTTGCCATTAGCGAAAGCTTAGCCATGCCGGTGCTATTCTAAAGTGCTCCAAACTCCTGTAACAGAGAGTTATGTCACTTCGAGTTTACTCTTGAGCAACAATCGGCTGCTTAAAAACATCAGCAGAACCCAAAGCGACTGGTCTCTCAAGAAATGCTTTTGTAAATTGAAATATTTACACGTCAAAAAAGAGAGTTAACATGGGTGACACAAGAATAAGGGTGATCCGCATATAAAGTTTGTAGAAAAGATTAGAACAAGTATAAAGTTTCTGGGAAGATTCCGAAGCAGGTGCAAAACCATGGATGCAAGTTCCTACTGCTGAGAGTAGAGCATGATAAGCAAAATATTCCGGAGCATTCTTAAAAACAGGGGAAATCGCTGCTGAGGTGTACTTGATTGTAAAAACAAAGCATAGAATGAAAGAATTCTTGTTTGTTGACAAGTCAAATGAAGTAAATCATGTCTGATGAAATATGAAAACATTAATCATGAAAACAAAATTGAGACATGCCTACAATATCATCCATATGGAAAAGAATAGCACCACAAAGTTCATAAAGACTAATTAAAGTTGTTTCCAACATAATAGTGCTTCTAATAGATTAGGCTCAAAACAAAGCATTAGGTGAAGTTTAAGAAATATAAGATCTTAAAACTACCACAGAGAAATTTAGCATTGGAGATGACAAAAAAGTCACAAGATCCATAATCATAGAACAGAACAGATCATATGGTCTATAGAGACCAGTGCATCACGTGACACTGAATGATGGTATGTCTTATCTGAGCCGTGGTCCACGCATTGCCCATTTCCCTGCTGAGCCAACTCAAGTACACCTGAAAACTGGCTACTACCAGCCTCTGTGACCAGTCCCAGTCCCATCTTATGCTGCATTTCATGTGAGCTGCTCCTGTCTCCATGACCTCTAAAGACCCCAAAGACTAATGTAATCGTTTGCAGCAACCGACTGAGCTATTGGGACACCGTCAAAGCTGCTGCTTCCTGGGATTGTTGGAGCTCGATTTCTGGTAGTGTTGTTACTTCCCCATGGCTGAGTTGACAGAAGGGAGAGAGCACAGCCGGAGTCAGAGACTCCCTCCAAAAGACATTCACCCGGCAGAACCTCTGGTGTCGAGAAGAGGCTCCCACTGCAGAATTCTGCAGGTAATGATGAGGCCCCTGCACAATAACTGCACTAGTTGGAGGATCTAAACCACCCTGACACCAGTTCCAAGTCACCCAATCACCATCCCTAATGGTCGGCCAGGTATCTCTTGCAGTGCTTGGAAGCCGGGGATAACTGAAGTCCATAAGTGATGCCAGACAGCAAGAGGAAAAATGAGAAGAAAGAAGGGGAAGGAGAGGAAGGAGAGGAAGGAAAAGAAGGGAACTAGGTTTCACACCAGAGGTTAAAAGAAAAGGAACTATTTCTTCATTCATAGCATACCCTATACAAACGTATGGTCCAACATATATACAAGGCCCAAAATACAAAAACCCTTCTACAAAGAAGCCAATCTCACAAAAGGCCCTCAAAGATAAAAAAAAAAATTACATAAGCCCAAAGGCCATCAAAATAAAATAAAATCACTCTCACTACAATGAAAGTATGAAACTGGCTGGACCATCCTCCTACGGCAACTATAGACCCGAGTGACGGGTGGTTTGGTACTGGTGCCCACACCAATAAGAAAGCTTCTGAATCTGCTGGGGTCTTCTGCAATAGTGTACAGTAGTATGAAATCATGCTATTGGATAAAAACAAATGGACAACAAATAAAAACTAAAGCTTGAATTTTATATAATAAAAAAAAGACCATGGAAGGAGGCAGATAAGCGACCATAGCATGATGACAAAGGTCCAGGAGGTGGCTTCCTTCGACGCTCATTGTGCCTTGCCAGACGTCTGCGACAACTGCATTTTCCTCGATCAAATTCTGATAATTGGTGGAATCTGTGCATACATTATTCAAGATCTTAAGTAATCATGGAAGTTGTGAATGAAATATTGCTTATTTGTAACTACTGCTGGACAAAGGGATGCACTAGATGTGACACAGCAAAATGAAATAAATGAAACAAATTATGTGGGCAGATATAACAATCATCATAGGAGGATATCAAACTAACACCACTTATAGCCAAAGGGACTTCCTACCCATCAGAGTAGGAAGAGGCAACACAGCAGAACAATTGTTGATTTCAAAGTAACATTAATTGTTTGCAGGACTTTCATAGGCACAGACTCGATCAATGGTCTACAATGTCAAATTGACACCATCATTGGAAGAGCTTCCATTGCCCGAGTTAAATATGTTATGCAGATCATAATCTTTTTGACTGCACTACCCTTTTGAAAAAAGTTTTCACAACTAAGGTTTGATCGAACCCCAACCAACTAACAATTAAGTGAAAATTAATAGTAACTAGGTACACCTTGTATTATAAGAAAACATACTAGTGCTTCATAGAAACTTGGGTATGACCAATGCAGGTAACTAGAGAGATTTTCGCTTGTAATGGATATCAAAGTTTGATGAACAAAATCATAGCAGGATAGGTTCCAAATGGCTGATTTTACAACTTGTGGCATAAAATTTGTTGGCGATTTTATCATATGGATCAATCCAAGTTTTTAGTAGTGATCAAAGTCACAGGTTGCTGGAATTTTCAGGTAGATCAGTAGTTGATTATTAAATTAAAAAACAAAGTAATATATAGATCATGGGGACTTATTGAAATAACATGGTTAGGATTAAGAGTAGGAATCCAGGTTTTGATAGAATGGTTTTTAAGGTTTTTTTATTAGAAAATAATGAAAAGAATAATAACCAGAAGAGAAGATACATGATTGAGAAGTAATCACCACAAATAAATGCCTATGAATCAATAGACAAGGATCCTGCCATAGTTGTCACCGAGACATATGGAACGGTCATCACATTCTAGGTGACTAAGACCTGGAGACTTCACCAGGAAGAAGAAATGGAGAGACCTCTGAAGTTTTATTTGAATCTGAAGCAAACTGGTATCTCCCATTACATGTTCATATAAAGAATAAAAACCTTGAGCAAAACATACATACCTAATGAAACTAAAAGTTTGCTAAATTAATAATATGATTAAACTTGGACTCCTTTAGACCGTGTGCATAACAACTCCTTGGGTTTCTCACGATCCCATCCATGTTGGCTTTGGTTCTTTCCTCCTCTTCCTTAATCTTTTAACATAGATTTGATATTTCTTAGATTTTTATTATCCCATACCATCAAAGTCAGTTCTCCATCACATTGTCCTCAATTAATTTAACTCCTACAACTCTTATTCAAAACTCTGATCTTTCATAGTTTTACTGCACTCCCGTCCCAACATACTAATTTATGTTATGTCAAGTTTATTTTCTGCACACCTTCATTGGTCAATATTTTGAGCTATGCAACACTGTATGTCCTATGGCTGTCTAATATAATATTCACCTGATACAATCTACAGAACCCTCTGTGGATTCAGCCAAATATTACAAAACTAATCCACTATAGAGAGATTCCTTTTCTGATGCAACTGATGCATCAGAACATAGATCCACATTGACCCAAAATCAAGGTAATATATCCGTTTGTGGTATTTTATGACCATGCTTATGACTGGTGTATATGTTTTATTAACCTAAAAAAGCAGAAGTGGTGAAAGAATAAAAGAAACTAACTAGTTGCCTGAGCTTTAATCTGTGGAATTCTTGGTTCCTTCCTGCAAAGCAAGATTCTGCATAAGGAAAATTTTGCGAGTATCTACAATGATATGTGCGAAAAATATGTATCTAACACCGGCATCTTGCAAGTAACAAGAATGCATTCATTATATTTGTTGTCAACGCCTTCAAATATGAAACCTGCTTAGCATGTTTCCTGCACTCTTTCTGATGCTGGTAGAAAAACCGGTGGTTCCTGCAGGCACAAACATCAACTTTGTTCCATGACTTGGCGATGTGATTTTGCTCATCTCTCCATGCAATTCCATAAGGACTTCAGCACGTTATCCACTTGTCACATCCCATTAGTCATAACTTAGAAACTTGATATGCAAGCATGCATCCATGAAACCATGCATGGTCACATGCACACACAATGTCAAACTCCATCAAAATTTTTGGACTCCTTATGTCAAACTCCATCTGAATTCATATACTCGTTTCCACTTCCACACTAACCTTAACACTTCCAATCAACTGAACTTCCCCCACCCTTCATGATTGCTAGCCTTGCAAGCAGCTTTACTTTTCTTGCCCCATTTTCACCCCCTTCAGCTGTATATATTCCATTCTTGCTCCTAGTTGATTCTGAATAAACAACTCGAAGTCAATATGTTGAAAAGAGCCATTAGGCTCTTAACCATAACATGACCTGGAAAGTGCCAACTGAAAGGCTTCCAGATACCTGATTGAAAGAAGGTTGGGTCAAGTCACGCTAGCATTGTAGGTTAAAATTTGTTACTCCCCATGATTATGCTTTTCCTTTGAATCTCCCTTTACAACTATGATATGGATATTGGGCAGATTCACCAATATGGCAAATCTCAATAAAGTACGATATAATATGGCTTGGAACAATGAATAAATACAGATGTTCTTACATATATAATAGCATTTATAAAGTATAGTAGGTCATCGAAACAATGTATTCCATATTTTATACAACAGAACTAGCATCCACAAGGTCCATTTAGTTATCATTTAGACCAATAGACCATAATTCATACTCCATGCAATAACATCAACATCACAATCTCCAAAATTAGCCATTCATCATTAAAAGGCCAGGATTCATTAAAAGATAACAAGAAAATAAAGCCCCACCCCTCATTCTTAGAGGTGTTATCGAAGTATCTCAGGCTAAGTTGGGAAGTATCTGAACCCTTTTTCAAATCTTGAAAAGTAAGATACTAGAAGTACTCAACACATATCCTAGAAGTATCCAGCGAGTATCGATATTTTATATGTGCCTAAAACAAACAGGGCAAGGAATTAAAATATTTGAAGTTCCTAGCCTTTGGGTCTGTCTAACCCTTCCAATCCTAATTACCCATATCCTTTCAATGACCCTTCTTATCCTTCCCTTGTCCTAAATCATAATGCATGTCTAAGCCTGCTCCCACCTCCCACCCCTTAGTTCAGCCTCAATAAATTTCACATTCTGAACAATGCCGTCACCTTTGGATATCCTTTAGGTGCTTTTGTTTTTGATACTCATTCTGAGAGCCTTCTTTCTATTGATACTCCCACCAAAGCATGCCCGCCACTATACACCCACAGCCAGAGCATGACACTATGTTCATAGCATAACCTGTGCCGCTGGCACAACTAACTGTTTAGAGTTTCAATGCTTCCATGCAACCAATCACTACTGCAATAATTATTAGCTTTATCATGATCTAAATCAACATCCCTAGTGGCTGGCAACCATTACTCAGATTTCCAAAATATCCATATTTAAGAACTTGGTTCTTCTTCATCTTTACAACATTGGAGAAGCTTTCACGAGGCAATGGAGCATTGATAAAACTCATCGTTCACATAACTTCACAGAATAAATAATTAAATAGACCAAACATTTTGTTTGCTTTGCAGCTATCAGAAAACCCTCCATTTCCTTAGCTTTCCTCATTAACATGCACCATATTGCCTAACAAAGTACTCTGCACTCTCCCCAAGTAAATAAAGTTCACGTATAGATTTTGTTCATTTCTCCAATAGATCTTTCTACTAGTTGCCTAAGCATAAAAGTAGCTATTTTGATTTTTCATGGCATTAAGCATTAAACCAAATGTTTTTGAATATCTGTAAAAAATTACAAAAACGAAATACTGGAGAAAATTGGTCCCAAGTGACCCAATTCAATGTTGAACATCTGTAGTTGATGTGAGATGAATAAATATCTCCAATGGCTGCATCAAAAAATTGATGGTCAAAAATGATAACCTAAGCCCATAAATGTTCTATGTTTCACAATTTGTCATGCACCATCTCTTGCAAGTTCATATGTCATATATAGCCTCCCTCTTAATTTGTTGGGTGTGATGCTTATTAGCATCCCAAAGGACTTCTTTAAACGCCTCTCTTTGAAAGTCATCTGAACACAGTAGATGAGTCTCATCCTGAGTTTCAAATCCACATGCATGATCGCTTGTACGAGGGTATGCATCCAAACTACTTAAGCCTAGTTTTTCAAATTATATCGGTGAAAATAAAGAAAATGCGTACCCATGACATCATTACACAAACCCATCAACTGAACATCACTGAAAGCATAACTCTCAACTCCCAAGCTTTCCCTAGGTTACTCAAATTTTGTTCTTCCTAGCTTCACCATTCATCTGCCTTAGCATCTTTATCAAACAACGATAACCCAACAAGCAGATCTTTTAGAATCAGAAAATACCAGGTATCATATGGACAGATGAAAAATCTAACACAGCATAAACCATGCAAATTCGACCCTATTTTCTTCATCAGGACCAAGCATATAGCGATCTTTGGTACCTAGTTCCAACAGTAATTAATGCAAATATTATTAGAAAAATCCATTAGACATTACAAGTAAGCTTCTGAAAGCATCCATGCAAGGTCCGCCGTGCCGGTACCGGTCGGCGTACCGGTCGGTACCGGTACCGTACCGGTCCGGACCGGTACGTACCGGTCGGTATCGGTACCGTACCGGTCGGTACCGGTACCGTACCGGTCGTACCGGTCGCCAGATATTTTGAATTTTTTTTTTAAATGTTGTCTCTATTGGATCTTAAATTAAGTGATGATTGATATTTTTTTATTACTTTTTTCATGATTTTTGATGTTTTTATATTTAAATT